>JBAMCK010000735.1:0-38227 GCA_037075185.1 Drosophila pseudotalamancana | reverse complement strand
GATTGATAATCCTGTATCAATTATACAATTTGAAAGGGATACTATTCATAGTGATTAATATGAAGGGGTTTCTTTTATTGTTTCTACTTGATATTCTCTCGAGGTATATTGAAGAACATTTTCAGAGGTATTCATTTTAAAAATTTTTGAATGGTCACTGTTACTTTCTCGTTGTCTTTTTGTTGCTTGGCTAGGTACGCTGTACTGAGTGATTTCTAGTTCTGGGGATGTTTATAGGGTTTTGACTTCTCTCTTGATTAAGTTTAGCTTTGAATTCTTTAAACAATTTAAAGTATTTTTTAAATTTCTATATATTGATTGTAATTTGTGGATTGAGTTCTTTGAATAGAAGAACCACCACTTTTAGGATTACGAGACTTTGATTTCTGGAATTTGATTTTAGATTTTGATTTAGGTTTCTTTGTCTCGTTTATGTTGTTTCGTAGAGTCCGTCTCTTTGAGCTACTGCTTGAGGCTACTAACAGTGGAAATATCATAACGAGCTAAAGTCAAAGCTAAAGTGAAAATAAAGAGCTAAAATCATAAAGAGTCTGTCGGGTAATTTTTTCATAATCACATCTTTAATTGTATTGTTTAAGGCATTCATATATAATGTAGTATTAGTAGAATTATTTTCCAAACTTAGCTTATTTGTAATTACATACGACTTATTTTCTAGGTCTTCTACGAACTTACGTAAATTTCCTGTATAATATGTATTATACAATCGCCGCAGTAATTCCTCGTACGGTGTTTGGTTTTTTAATTCATCTATGAGCGCCTTCCTGAGCTCTGTCCAGTTATTGGGTTGTGCCAATTGCGAAATTCGTTGAGCCTCTCCGGTGAGCTGCATCTCAATCGCTCCAAATAAGATGTTGTGCTGGCGTATATCCCTCGTTGGATATAGTTGAAGTATGAAGTCAATTCTTCTTATAAAACAACTTAGATTTTCGCTGGCACCATCAAATGTTGGCACTTGTCGGATGGATGACAGTGCTTGATTTAGGTGTAACTCACTGAGTTCCAGGGTCATTTTGAGTTTCGAGGTTATTGTCAAGTGCACGCACAATTGGTGTTTAAAAGTTTAACGTTTTTGTTATAGATTCGCAGGGATCGGAGATATGCGAATCCAAGTATTTACTGTTTGCAGGGATCGAAAGATATGCAAAGCCCAGTAGTAAATACTTGTGAGCTAATTTATATGTCAGAGTTTAAATCACTGACTTTTTTTTTTTTAACTCACTAAACACTTTGCACGCAGTTGGCAGTGTTTAAAAACGTTCACACACAATGGGCGATTTAAGTTAATAAACACACAAGTGGTGTTTTAACTTGAGTCGAGTCCACGCGATTAAATGCGAGGGTTCTTTGGCGGATCTGCGGTTCGCGATATAAGTTACTAATTCGATGTACTGTAACCTAGGTAATGTACCATGAGCGGCCACTAGTTACACAGATAAATTTATATCACTTTTCGCGGATCCTACCGGCTGCGCCAATTATATATTTTACGACCGATCCGTAAAAAAAAGAAACTCTTTTTTCAAATTGGTCGGAGTCTAATTCTTTATTTAAAGAAACAACGTTCTTCAGCGTCAGGATAAAAACTGAGGGTTTGAGTACATTTGTGGTCTTATTTATATCAGAATATTTCTATTTGTTAGTAATGTGATCCCGAATTGCGCTCTTAGGTTTTAAGTGTTGAGTCGCGCTCTTGGGTTCTTTGGGCTTAAGTGGTTAGTTTGTTTTGTTTATTGGATGTGACAAAGATTGGGGTTTTGGGGTTTGACGTTGTTCACATTAAACGATATTGTTTATATCATACCCATTGTGTGTGAAAGATGTGGGTGTGTTTACAGATATATCACTATATATATATAATTTAAATTTGAATTTATGTTTAGCATAGACTCATGAGCCAGCTCTATACTTTTTGCATTATAAAGTCTATTTATGTTTTTGCTATTTTATTTCCTTTTATTTTCAAAACCTTCAAAACCTTCTCAAATTCAATACACAGATATATTATGACTAGTTAAGCTATGGTAAATATTAAATATTTATTATTAAGTAATTAAATATACAACATTTTATAAATTTTTTATTGCCTCTCAGCATAGATCATGGGAATAACATACCTGCCACACGGATGTGAACCCACTAACTATCCACATGTACCTCCGCGTAATAAAAAGCGGTCAAAGTCTGCCTTTGTAGAGGTGACGACACAAGACGCGGCCCCATCAGAGTACTATTAACTGTTGAACGACATTTATCTCAACTTCCTCAAACATTAAAAGACAGGTTTGTTATCAATAAAGCTTGAAATGTTCTTTACACGCCATAGATATAAATATACATATATTTTATTCGGTACAACAACTTATACATATATTCTTAAATATATGCAATTGGCCATTTATATTGACAAAACGCTGTTATTTATAATAATAATACATAAGCACGTAAGGTTTTAAATATACTTGTAACATTAAACTGAATAGTTCCGTGTAGTGCTCGCTGCAAAGTTTCAAGCTCAATCTGCTTTATAGTAAGCAGGTTTTAATAGCTTGCAATCCCATAATCCCACATTCAATATAGATAAAAAAAAAATTAAATTTTTTTAATACTATCAGTTGTAAGCCTAAACATTTAATTATGCGATTTTTTACACAAGTCAGTAATATAAATCATAAAAAATTTAGGTAAAGATTTTTTCTAATTGACAAGTGGCAAACTGGCTTTGCATTTGATACAATGTACGAACTGTAAAACAAGACGTTAGTTCAGTGCAGTCAGTTCTTTAGCCTGTATATTATCACTTATGATCACGAGCTACGTATACTATTTTTATTTCCTAGTGAAATATTTTTAAAAAACCAACACTACAGAAAATATATAGCTTTATATAAATCAAATAAAATTATATTAATTTTTAATACCTCTCAGCATAGATCATGGAAACTATATGAGTGGATGTGAACCCAGAAATTACCCACATGTACCCCCACGTATAAAAAGGCGGCTAGCGACTATTTCTGCAGAGCTTTCGACGCCGGAAGTATCTTTATCAGCAAGACTATTAACTGATGAACGACCGCCATTTCCTCCATCTCTTAAATTAATTGAAAGGTTAGCTATATAATATATTTGGGCTGAGAGAAATTTGGCCAAAATTAAAATGTCTTAACAGTAAATTTCATTTGTTACCCCTTAAATGCCTTCGTTAATCATATATGTAAGCATACATAATTTTACTACGTAAACGCCGATTGCATTAATTGGGTCCACGTGCTACTCCACTAAAATCTTTTAAAATAGAGCTGCTTCAAGAATTGCAGCTTTACAACCTACTACAACGGCTAGCCCATTAAAAAAAAAGGGATAAAGCTTCTTTTTTTTATCGACAAAATGTGTTTAGCGATAAAGCGATAAGCAACTGTTGATGGACCGGAAACCTATGTCGAAGAATCTATACTCGACATACAGAAAATACTAGATTTGTAGTTAATGGATTTTGATGATATTTTTACCACAATATTTTGTTTCGCTTAAAAATTTTTTTTAATTTGGAAAATAATAAATTTTTTGACTTAATCTAACGTGTCTTTGATATTTATACATGTCAAAGAACGCTCGCCTTCCATTATTTTTAAAGCGCAGTGAGTTTCGGTGCGCAGGCTTCGTCTCTCAAAACTCAACTGACTCTAGCGAGTTATCGTTGTCTGTCTCTCTACCTCGCACCGAACCACACTCGACGAAAGCGCTACAACGCTGTCGTCGCGCTATAACGGTCATTTTTCATGCGACAAAATGCAACCAACCAATCACAGCACAATTATCGGCTGATGCAATATTACTAATGTGATGAAATTATGCTTCTAGTGAAATACGTTAAACGGAATACTCATACACTCACACATACAGTACACAGCAACACGCACATACAATGCGTGCATACAGTACGCTCCAACACGGCCATTTTGACATTTACACGTTCTCGTGTACTCAACATTTCATTCAATCAACATTTCTTTTTTATTCTTTTTATTATCATTAAACAAACGGGTTTCGCATTACATGATCTTATGCGCCACACGCCATGATCAAAACATTTGTTTTCCACTGGTGCTTGCATTATGACCAATTCTTTATCAGCCTTTAGCATCATACTGTATCTTTCAACAGTTTCAGTCTCAATCATTTCAATATTTCACGTATTCAACTTTAAATAGTAATCTTTCGTTCATAAATTTTCCATTTCTTGTAACCAAAATTTCAAACTTTCAATTCACACTTCACTTGGACGGATAACCATCCCTGTCAATGTCTAACTATTGAGGAACATTTCCTTCTGGAAGTTTTCTAATATCTTCATGAAATATTTATATATTCGCTTGCTTGATAACGACTTTAACCTGTATCTGTCACCATCCAAAACCTCTATTACCAAAAATGCTCCCTTAAATTTTGGGTCTAGTTTGGTTTGGTGTCTCTCCTCGTTTTTAAGAAGGATATAATCACCAACACTGTGTCTTACAACGGCTGCCTTGGATTTGTCGAATCGATTTTTATTGTAAGAAGCTAAAGATTTCATGGTGCTACTGGCTCTAGCTCGCGTAGAGTCTAAGTTCACTTCTAGCTCTGTGACCAATGGAGGAACCAATCCGAGAGGTCGAGCTTCTTTCCCTATCAACATCTCTAAGGGACTTGCATCAGTTGCCCGATTAGTTGTGCAGTTTAACGCTAACTGCACTTCGCCAAAAGCTTCTTGCCAGGGTCTGTGACTTAATTCTACTGCGGATAATAGATTTTTAAGCGTACTCATTATCACTCCGCTTTCTCATTAACACAACTTGGCTCAGTCGCAATTAAATAAAGTTTAATATTGTTTGAACAACAAAATTCTGAGAACTGTGTGCTTGAAAAACATCTACCCTGGTCGGCTATAATGCGCTTGGTACACCTAATAAAGGAATTGAAGACTTCATGGCCTTGATACAGCTCTCTGTATCTATCTTGAGAGTATGATATTAGTGTACGAATTTCGTGAAGCCATAAATTTGAACGATAATATATTCCTTTAAATCACTTTTGCCACTTAATTTGCCAGTAATGTCCACATGGACGGTGTGCCAGGGGATACTGACCTTTGGAATAGGGTGTAGTTCTGCTTGAATTTGGAGTGTGACTTGGCTGTTCTACAAGTTATACAATTGTCAACAAATTTACGGACATATTTATTCATTTTGTCAAACCAGTAGTATTGATGTACCTTGTCGAGGGTCTTTTGCCATCCTAGATGCATGCTCGACTCATGTACCTGATTCACCACTGACCATCTGAAAGTTCGGGGCACGACTGGTAAACATCGTGTTTTACCCTTTTTCTGTATTTTGCGAAACAACATCCCTTTTCTTAGATCGTATGTTTTAATTATATCGTCTGGTAACTCGTTGGAATTCAGCTTACCAACAATGCTGACGATATCTGGATCCAGTTGCTGTTCGGTCAACAGCCAATTACTTGATATTTCTGCTATGTTTATTCGCTTTTCAGGTATTTTATCCAAAACTAACTGTGGTGTTGAAGGAACTGGGTTTCTAGATAGAAAATCTACGTGTGCCAAACGTTTCCTTCTCTAAATTCTATTGTGAAATTAAAGGTTTGTAAATAGGACCACCAACGGTGAACTCTAGGAGTTAGGTCTATTTTAATGCGTGTCTGTGGCGGTGGCAAAGAGATCAACGCAGTAATTTTTTGTATGTTTGGTCGAATTTCTTCTGCCTCTATCTCGTATCCCAGATACTGAACAGATGTTTTTAAAAAACTACATTTGTTGATATTAAAAATAAATCCAGCTCCTGTGAAAATGTCTAGTACTATTTTTATCCTTTCTAAGCGTAATTCAATTGTGGGCGAAACGATCATAAACAATCACATACGAATAGGCCAAGTGGCCCAGAGCTTGCATAACCGCCAGTTGGAACACAGAAGGCGCATTCTTCAATCCGAACGGCATTGTTAAGAATTCATACTGGCCATCCGGAGTAACGAATGCAGTATATTCTATGGACTCGGGGTGAATTGGAATCTGGTGAACTACTTGCCATGTCAAGACATACATAACATTCTCTTTTATAAGTAAACATTCTGCACCGGAATCAAACAAAATTGAGTAGATCTCTCTTCGTTGTATCACAGTTCCTGTTGGCTCTGGTACGTAACACTGGTTCACGGTCTTCTGTTGAAACAGTCCCTGTTTGCTTTTTGATGCACCTTTTAAACATTAATTCGCAAAGTGACCGGGTTGGCCGCACTTAAAGCAGGTAACTAACGGCTTATCCCACTGAGGTGTCGCATTGGCTTTTTGTTGAATTTTCTTTCTGCACTCAGCAATTTTGTGTCCTGGTATCCCACAGAAATGACACACTATTGCCATTCTCCTCTTCTTGATGTCAGGTCCAGAATCGTCATCACGGTCAACATTACGGTGCTTTTGAAATGTGAATGCACCAAGTTCAGATTGTAGCTCGCTTCTAGTTTGCAACTTCGATGTAAAAACAATTCGTTGCAAGCGTTGTCCACATTTGCCAAATGAGCGAGCACAACTGAAACAGCTATTTCCTCTATATTTTTGTTTTGCCAATCAGCAGTTAGATTTGCCCATACAACCGCGAGGCATTCGCCTTTAGTTGGGCGGCTGTTCAGCAAATTTAAAAACATTGCCGACGACGTCTCGTTGTTTTTATAGCGGTGGAGAAATAATTCCTTTAATTCATTCCACTTAATGCCGGGATATGAAATTTGAGTTAACCACTGTGACGCACTGCCCACCATAGCCTCACTTAACGCCATGATCAGCTTGCTTCCTTCTATGGGCTGCTTCGTTAATATTATGTCTGCGGTAATGCACCATTTCGAGGCATCAGCGTCTGCGGTTATCAGAATAAAATGTTGGCAAAAGTGACGCCACGTATTTGCTGCTGTTCGCGTGTTGATGCTTGCATGGTTTTTACAAGCTCTAACATGTTTTGATTTTGCATTTGTAGAATAATGCGCCATTGATCCTCAGAGAATGCAGGAGGTGGTGCCGATTCATCTCACTTCTGATGTTAAAGAACGTTCGCATTCCATTATTTTTAAAGCGCAGTGAGTTTCGGTGCGCAGGCTTCGTCTCTCAAGACTCAACTAACTCTAGCGAGTTATCGTTGTCTGTCTCCCAACCTCCCACCGAACCACACTCGACGAAACGAAACGCGCGAGTTACCGTCCCGGTACCCGCTATGGCGCAACAGACCTACTGATTATGTTACACGTAGTTGAAATGGCACTTGGCCGAATAAAAGTTTAGTTTGTACTTGCAAGTGGAAGAGAGCAGACATGTCATTATTTATTAGCGTTAATGTGGATGAGGCCTTATAGCGAGGGCACCGATTGTAATTATCATAACTGGCGCAGCCAGCATTCCGGAAAGCTTTACTCCGGACGAACCAACGATGGAAATCCAGATACTATTATTTTGCAAGGGGAGTAAACATACATACACACATACACGTACATCGGTCCGTTATGCTAACATGCAAAAAAGAAAAAAGATAATAAATATATAGATATACACATGTATATATATAGAATTATAGTAATTCTACTATGTTTAACAACACATAAGATGTTGGAGTTGTAGGTGACTGATCGTGCGAGAAGATTACAGTGTGACACAAGCTTGTGCACATATTTATGTAGTCCGAACAGAGCGAGAAGTCACACACAAATTTTTTTTGTTTTGTGGAATATACATACAGTATGTGCAAACAATTCTTTGCACAAGCAAAGTTGGTAATAAAATTTATATTCACTACGGTATTTCAACGGTATTTCATGTATTTTGAAACAATTTTTTGGCTTCATATTATAAAGAAAACAATATATTTTCATTAAAACTAATCAAATGTAATATTACCCTAAGTATAAAATGAAAAAAACAACAAAAACTTAAAATACTAAGAATTTCAATTGTCAATTAATTCTTTGCAAAAATCAATCACAGATTGTAAGCGTTTCGGCATCGATCCAATTAGCTGCTGAAGGTCATACTGCATTGGCAATTTCTGCCACTCTTCTTTTATAATTCCTATAAGGCCGGTTTTATTATTCGGTGCGCGATTAGCCACTTTCTTCTTTAAAAATACCCAGAAATTTTCTATGGGATTAAGATCTGGACTTTGGGCAGGCGTATCTATAACTTTGTTGCAGTTATAGAGCGCCCAGGATTTGCACAAATGGGACTTATGCTTGGGATCATTATCCTGGTATAATTTATATTTCAGTTTTTGTGGATTTTGGGGATCGAGAAAGCCAAAGTTTTGCGCACTTTTTGTCAATTCATTACGCAATATATCCAAATAAACCTCTTTTGTCATAATCTCGTCAAAAACTCTGATCTCTCCAACGCCTTTGGATGAAATACATCCCCACACCATTACGGACAATTTACCAAATTTGACTGTGGGAATTATATTATTTTTTTTTTGAGTGCAGTTTTTGGCTTTCTCCAAACTTTTGATGGACTTTCGTGATGGTAGAGCATTATCTTGGTCTCATCACAAAAAATTACGTTATCCCAGTAGTCGGACGGCTTTGCAACGTGCTCAATCGAAAAAGATAGCCTCTTAGAAATATTGATTGCAGACAACAAGGGTTTCTGACGGGCATTTCTCGACGAGTACTGATTCTTCTTAAAGACTTTTCGAACAGTCTCATGTGACACCTCCTTCCCACAATCGGTTTGTATTGCCAATGCCAACTGCCTCAGGCTTGATTGGGGGTAATTGTCAATGCTTTTTATAATTTTAGACTCATCTCGTCTACTAAGCTTAGGTGGTCTGCCTCCAGAACTTTTATGTTCGAGCCTATTTTCAACATTTGCCCGTTTTAGAATGTTGTATAGCGTGCGAATTTTGATTAAAAGCATTTCTGCCAACTCTTTTGCAGTTTTTCCCTTAGCATGGTTAAAATAAACCAGCTGTATTATCTCGTCGCTTACGAGTTCTCCAGGCAATATAAACAAATCGATTTTAAGACGCACAATCAAGTGTAAAATTCCTAAATTCGACTGGTAGAGACGACTACGATCAAAGGAAACGTAAAAAGTCTAAAATTTCGCGGAATTTTTCACCGTTACTTCTTTTGCGATCTCTTTTGTACTTCAGTTTTCATTTTTGCAAAGAATTTATTGACAGTTGAAATTCTGAGTATTTTAAGTTTTGGTTTTTTTTTTTTGTTTTATATTTAGGTTAATATTACTTTTGATAAGTTTTAATGAAAATATATTGTTTTCTTTATAATATGAAGCCAAAAAATTGTTTAAAAATACATGAAATACCGTTGAAATACCATAGTGAATATTAATTTTAGTACCAACTTCGCTTGTGCAAAGAATTGTTTAACATACTGTACATACATGCATGTAAATTAATAAGTTATAGTTGATGAACTCCCAAGTCACGCATAGCCGCCTTGACACAAGTTATGTTCTTGGGCTTCTACGGGTGACTTTTGGGATGAAGAGGGAGATCTCCGATGGTGGTCCAGCGATGAGTCCTGATGGTTATGCCTAGTCCGCTCGAAGTAAGGCTAGGATGCGAATCCCGCGATGATCATCTTGCTTAAACGGTTTAACTAAGTTAAATAGATTACGTTGGGATTAAGCTTCGTCCCCTTTGTAGGCTACTGGTCTTGTGGCTCAGTAGTGTTCAATGTAAAGGAATTAATCAAGACTAACGGCTTAGGCCGGAGTATCGATTTCAGTGACTTCTTGTCGCTACTTTATTCAAACTAGAACTAAACTTAAAGACTAAAGCGAAGCATAACTTTACCCTAAAACTCGAGTGCCAGCATCACGCCACCAGTTACAGTCGGCATGCCGACTCAGCGAATTCCCCGCTACACAGTCTTTCGGTATATGAACCGTTGTGTTGATCTGTTAGCGCAGGTTATTGAACCATGGTTCGGCGCGTCAGCATAGCTCACATTGTTGTACTTATTTTCTAAGTGCTTACACTCTTATACTTATCTGCTAAGCGTTTACATAGTTATATCCATCTGTTAGGTGTTCACACTCTTATACTTATCTGCTAAGCGTTTACATAGTTATATCCATCTGTTAGGTGTTCACGCTATTATATCTATCTGTTAAGTGTTACTTGTTAACATGTATATGATTTTCATCACATAATAAAATCTCTAAGCAGTAATGTGGCAGACCGTACAACATGAAATGATCTGCAACATTGTGAAATTAACATGCTTCGAAGCATGGGCAATTTCGAACGCATTTATAGAGAAATGTTGCTAGCGGTACTAATTTCCTAGAACCAAACACTCCAAGCATCATTTATTGCATCACACACAAAGGCGAGTTAGTTGCGTTTTGTAATTGATAGCCAACAGTTGATGTGCAGCAAAGAAATACAAAAAATATATATGTCGTAGCGTTGGTATTGTCTTGCGGCGTGTCTGCCATATTGACACAAGAACCCGAGAGCGGAGTGAATTCCGACTTGCTGAAGCGACTGACCGAACTTAACTATTCTCTGTGCGCGACTCTGCACTTTCTACTCGATCACGAATCGAGCTATGCTTCTTTTATACGCAAGCTGGACTACACTCGGCGACAACGCGACAACGCCGTCGCCTCGCTCGCACGGTATCCTGGCGCCAGTCATATTCTACATTGTAGACTAATTTTAAGAATCTACCAAACTCATTGCGCAGCAGCGCCTTGCATGTACAGTGGTCAAACTATGTTCATAATGTGATACAGACGTACCGTGGTCAAAATACGTTCATACTCCGACACGGCCATCCTGACCATTACACGACCTCGTGTACTCAACATTTGATTTAATTAACATATCTCTTTTATTCTTTTCATCATCATAAACCCAACTGGTTTCGATTTCCATCATCTTATGCGCCACACGCCATGAACAGAACATTTGTTTGCGCTTGTGCTTGCATTATGACTATTTCTTTCAAGTTTTATAATCAGCCTTTCAGGCATCCATACAGTCTCTTTCAACAGTTTCAATTATGTCAATACTGTCTCTTTCAACAGTTTCTTTTTCACTATCATTTAAAGCCTCTTCACTACTTTCTTGTTCAACTGGTACATACTCCTCTGGCAATTTTCTTATATCTTCGTGAGCATACTTATATTTTCTATTATTTGTCAATGATCTTAGGATATATCTATCTCCGTCTAACAATTCAGCTATTTGTAAAGGACCTCTAAACTTTGGACTTAATTTTGTTTGATGCCTTTCTTCGTTTTTTAACAACACAAAATCTCCTACTTTGTTGCCTTGGTTTTATCAAAGTGGTCTTTACTATATGCTGCAGCTGCTGATATATTTTGCACCGCTCGAGCTCTTGATTCTGCCAAATCAACCTCTTGTGTCATGTCACATGGTGGAAGCAGCCCCAACGGACGAGCAACCTTTCCAATAAACAATTCCAAAGGACTTGCCTTTGTCACTCGACTTACTGTACAATTTAAGGCTAACTGTACCTCGCCCAATGCGTCCTGCCAAGATCTATTGCTAGTCTCAACTGCCGTTAGTAAGTTTTTCAAAGTGCTCATTATGCGTTCCACCTGTCCATTGGCCCTACTTGCACCTCTCGCAATTAAATGCAAATTTATTTTTTTGTTGAGAACAAAACTCACTAAATTTAGAGCTGGCAAAACACCTACCCTGGTCTGCTATTATGTGGTTTGGTACTCCAAACAAAGATACAGCCGATTTCACAGCACCTATACAATTGTCAGCATCAATCTTGACTGTGTGTGTTAAATAAACAAATTTAGTAAAAGCTTCTACCTGGAAAATGACATACTCTTTTTTATCAGACTTGCCACTCAACTTTCCAGTTATGTCTATGTGTATCGTGTGACAAGGTGTGTCAATTTTTGGTATTGGATGAAGTCTAGCCTGGATTTTACCTGATGATGACTTTGACATCTTGCAAGTAATACAGTTTTCAACAAACTTTCGTATCTACTTAGACATGTGATCAAACCAATAATAATCATAAGCCTTATCTAAAGTCTTCTCCCGACCTAAGTGCATAATTGACTCGTGAATCTGATTTATTACAGACCATCTAAATGCTCTTGGAACAATTGGCAAGGAACGAGTTCTACCATTTCTCTGAATTTTCCGATAAATTATTCCTGCTCTTAGCTCGTAAGTTCTTGCAATGTCCTCGGCAAGAGAATTATCTTTTAAGTTATTCACAATATTAATAATATTGGAATCTTTGCGCTGTTCAGTCATAAGCCATTCACTAGATATCTCTGCCAAATTGACTCGTTTCTCAGAAATTTTACAAGTATCAATCGCATCCGCGGATGGAAGATTTCTGGAAAAGAAGTCAGCATGAGCCATTCGTTTACCCTCTCTATACTGCAAATCAAATGAGAACTACTGTAAATAAGTCCACCATCTTTGGGCCCTGGGAGATAGTTCACGTTTGGTTCTTGATGCTTTAAGTGAATTACAATCGGTAAAAACAACAAAATCTCTACCGGTTAAATAATGTTACATAATGACGAAAATGCTTTATAGCCATGACAACCGCAAGAGTCTCCAATTCATAAGAATGGTATCGTGACTCAGCAGGTGAAGCAGCCTTGCTGAAAAACTCAATGACATGAGGCCTGTTATTGATTTTGTGTAATAAGATAGCACCGTATCCCCGAGAACTTGCATCAGTATGCAATTCAATTGGATATTGTGGGTCAAAAATAACTAAAACTGGCTTCCTTGTAAGGATAGAAATAACTTTCTGTCTTATTTGTTCATGTTCAGGCTTCCAAACAAAATCGTTCTTTTCCGATGTTAAAAGATACAAAGGCTTCATGAAACAGGAAAATCCTTGCATAAATTGCCGAAAATATGACGCCAATCCAATAAATTGTCTTAAAGCAGAGGCCGACTCATATCCCAAATATTAAACTGTCGACTTTAGAAACGAACACTTTTTAATATTAAACAAAAATCCAGGTTTCGTTAGAATGTCAAGAGTATCCTGTAGTCTTTCTAAAGCCTCACTTTTTGTTGCACCCACCACCAATACATCATCCATATAGACAACCACAAATGTATTTGCAAGTTCTCCAAGTGTATGCATCACTGTACGTTGGAATACTGAAGGTGCATTTTTGAGTCGAAACGGCATTGATAAAAACTCATACTGGCCATTGGGGGTGACAAAAGCCGTACACTATCGATTCTTCATGCATGGGGATTTGGTAATATCCACTTGCCATATCTAAGCATGTGAAATATTTAGCTCCATGAAGTCTAGCTATTTGATCTGCTATAAGAGGTAGAGGATATCTGTCTGAAACTGTATTAGCATTCAATTCATGGTAATCAACGCATAAACGGTGAGAACCATCCTTTTTGTTCACTAACATCATCGGGCTTGCATAGGGTGAACAACTTGCCCTTATGACATTGCATTCTAACAACTCTTTAATCTTGTCGCGCACCAACTCCCTTTCATTTGGGCCAAGTCTGTATGGTCTTCTCTGAACAATTTTTCTGGGGTCTGCTAATTTAATTTTCATTTCACCTGTACTGACTGTAGAAGAAGGAATTCCCTTTGTAAAATACTTCGAGTAGTTTTCCAATAAATTGTTTAATTTATCTTTATCTTCACCGACAAGATCAGTATTCACTTTAGAAAATGTATCGTTATTTGAACAATAGTTTACAATTTTTGATCTGACAATTTCAAATTTTCCGGGTGCCATAATGACATGAAAACCGCGAGATAATATTTCTCGGCCAATAACAATTTCGTTCTTCAAATATTCATCGCCTAAAACATGGAATAACATTTCAATACAATGGTTGTTAATTTCTACATTTCTAAGTAATTGCAATGTACTACAAATGCCAATACCCTTTAGTAATACTACATTGTTAATTCTTTTACCAACTAACTTAGCACTTATCTTTTGTTTAATTAAAGAACATTCCGATCCAGAGTAAAATGTTGTCGAGAAAACCACTGCGACGCACTGCCTTCCAACGCTGCACTCAAAGCCATCACCAACGCACTGCCTTGTATGGTATTTTCAGCTAAAATTATATTTACTGTAGCGCACCAAGTGGACGCGTCGGCGCCAACAAGATCTGCGTTAAATTTCGGCAACACTACTGTCTTATTATTTGTTGTTTGAGATGGCGCTGATTTTAATGCTAAAGCATTGTTAAAACAAGTTCGATTAAATTTTTGTTTTGCATTTCCATTAACACTTGCCATGGATCATTTGGCATATTCGGTAGCGAGCCTAATCCCACTTCTGATGTCGTAGCGTTGGTATTGTCTTGCGGCGTGTCTGCCATATTGACACAAGAACCCGAGAGCGGAGTGAATTCCGACTTGCTGAAGCGACTGACCGAACTTAACTATTCTCTGTGCGCGGACTGCAAGCAGCAAAAACTGTCTTGTGACAAAAATCTTCAAGTTACAAGTAAATTAAAAATAAATCCACATACATGCAAGTGTATACAAAAAACAAAAAAAAAAAAAAGAAAGAACAAAGAAACAAACAGCTAATATGTGAATCTTACAGATAAATGCAAATCTGGAAAACATACAAGAACACTAATAAGGGCGTCTTCACACACACACAACACCAACAACGGCGGCTTCTACACCATCTTCACCATCATCTACACCATCAGGACACACACACACACACCCAAATAAAAAAATACTTAAGTTAAAATTAAGCAACATATATATTATATACACACTATTTTTAAGTTCATCATATACATACATACATATAGACAGGTAACCAATTCTAACAAATAAATGTCGAATATCCAAAAAGTAACAAAACTCATACCCAAGACTAGAAACAAGACCAAGACGGACACGTTAGCACCTTCAGATCCTACAGTAACGGACGCTAGTATACTCAGAGCATCAACGACAAGTAGTAGCATTCCTTCCACTTTAAACTCACCTCCACCCAATCAGAATATGAATCTATTAAACCCAATGGATTTTTTCGCTTCAATGAAAATTCCCGATTTCATAACTAATGTGGAAGAAATCCTATTATTCATTAAAGAACAGATCAGACCCCATATGGGAAAATGCTTCTTAGGGCTATTAGAAACAAAATAGAAGGAAAGGCTAATGATGTGGTTATCGCATCTGGCGCCACGTTGAACTGGGATGAGATTAAGGAAGCCCTTATTCTCGATGAACCGATGTTCGAACTGCATAATCTTACACCTATCGGTATCTAGACTTTATGAAGAGATTACAGAACTTAAATTGGCACTATTCAAAATCACAGAATCTAAAGAGACAGATGCCCATACTTATCATGACAAAGAAAGATTTATTCGCTAGCACGTGCTGAAACGTTTCTTACATCAATAAAGGGTCCCCTAGGAGCCACTGTCAGATCTATGCGACCAAAGACTCTACACGAAACATTCGAGTTCGCTATAAAAGAATGAGATATTTACTTCCAAGAAAATAAAAGGAAACAGGAATTAGACAGAGCTAAATATCAAAGGCAGTACAATAATAAAAGAGATCAGAAACAAGATAAATTAGATTCAGACAAGCGATCAAGCGCTGAAAAATTTTATTACAATAAAGCACAAATCAGAAACAAGGATATGCCAGCGATTATGCCTAAAGAACATGGTCAAAAACGTAAATATAATGATACCTTAAGACAGGAAAATAGCTTACATAATATTGAGGAAGATCACGATGAACGAGAAAGCATACAACTTCACAATATTGAAGAGGGCGCAAATTTTCAGAGGAAAGCCTCGAGAAACAGACCGGATACATAAACAAATCCCATGGAACGACTTTACCCTATATACTACCAAAGCTCAACATTCTGAATTCATACAAATTTCTAATCGACACCGGAGCGAAACGCTCTTTCATCAGACCCACACTGATTCCCAATAGGGAACAATTCAAACTAAATAAACCTATTTCTATTAAAACAGTACTCAACATACATCCAGTCAACTACAAAACAAATATTGCACTTTTTAAGGAACACAAATTTAGTTCATTGTATTCATTACTATTATTTGACTTCCACCCATTTTTCGATGGGTTAATTGGAATGGACATTTTGATAGAAATTAAAGCAATTGTTAACATAAATGTTAATCGTCTCATTACACCATATTTTTCGGTGCAGCTATTTTTCGAAACGAACAAAGCATCTGAGACGCAGTTGGTCGAAGAATATTCAAAGACTATACTCAAACTTCCGGTAGACTTAACAGACGGATACTTTTACTCTAAGCAAAGACAAATTAAACCCGACGTATTTATTTCAGACGGACTATACTTAGCCAAGGAGAACTTCAGTTCAATGGAAGTGGTGAATTATTCTCCCACAAAACAGAAGATCAATCTTGACTTTCAACTAAAAGTCGAGAAATTTGATGACAGTCAATTCGTAATAATTAACGTGTTAACTAACTATGCAGATAATATTGTACTAAACAACTTAAATCCGACACTACAACTTAGAATTGAACACTTAAATGCAGAAGAGAAATCCGCATTTATAAACCTTTGTAAAAAGTTCCCTGACTTATTTTATAACAAACATAACAAACTCTCCTTTACAATTGTTGTCAAACATGCAATTAATACTACGGACGACATACCGATATATATATATATATTTTTTTTTTTTTTTTTTCATATTTATTTTTAATTTGCCCTTTCCGCCAAACAAATTACAAAATATATTATTTTAATTAACCGGATGGTTTTAGATCCAGTGACCTAAACCATATATATACAATACCGATATATATAAAACAATTTAGATACAGTCCTACAGAACGACTAGAAGTGCAGAAACAAATATCAAAGATGCTTGACCAAAATGTAATTCGCCACAGTCATTCACCTTGGAGTGCACCAGTATTCACTAGTTTCAAAGAAACTAGACGCATCCAAAGGAAAAACCTGGAGACTAGTAGTAGACTATAGAAAATTAAATGAAAAAACCATTAAGGATAAGTACCCCATGCCACACATAAAAGAAGTCCTGGATAGCATAGGCAGAGCTAGGTATTTCTCCGCTTTAGATCTTGCCAGTGGTTATCACCAAATAGAAATGAACCCAAGAGACACTCCCAAAACAGCTTTTTCAGCTGCCGGCGGTCATTTTGAATTCATAAGAATGCCGTTCGGACTATCAAACGCTCCAGCTACATTCCAAAGAATCATGGATAATGTCCTGGCGGAACATAACGGCAAATGCTGTCTAGTATACTTAGACGACATAATAGTATTCTCAGCGTCGCTTCAGGAACACATTACAGACTTAAGAAAAATATTCTCCAAATTATCACAGGCAAAACTCAAACTTCAACCCCAAAAATCTGAATTTTTAAAGAAAGAAATAGAGTACTTAGGACATATAGTTACGGATAAAGGTATTCGACCAAACCCCAACAAAATCTCTGCAATAAAAGATTTTCCTATCCCAAAGAACAAGAAAGAAATTAAATCCTTCTTAGGACTATTGGGATATTATAGAAGATTCATTAGAGATTTTGCAAAAATTAACAAGAACAACTAAAGGAAAAAAAATTCTATAATTTTTATGGAGGAATTTATTGAAGCATTTAATCACTGCAAGACCTTACTATGTAACGAACCGCTTTCCCAGACTACTCAAAACAATTCATATGACCACAGATGCCAACAACTTCGCTATTGGAGCAATATTGTCTCAAGGCACCTTAGAATCAGACAAACCAGTATCATTTTCCAGTCGGACACTGTCCGACACTGACACTGAACAAAACTACTCTACGGTAGAAAAGGAGATGTTGGCAATCATTTGGTCCACCAAATATTTCAGACCATACCTTTTCGGTCAGAAATTCACAATAGTAACGGATCATCGACCCTTAACCTGGCTCATGAATTTTAAAGAACCGAATTCCAAATTAGTTCGTTGGAAACTCCAACTTTTAGAATACGACTATCAAGTCATGTACAAAAAAAGTTCGCAAAACACAGTAGCGGACGCTTTAAGCCGAATCTCGGTTAATATTAACACAACATACACAACACAAACACCGAACAACATCATTCAGTCACAAAGATGTATAAATGAATTTAATATTCAGACAGTATTTCAAGAGGGCGAATACCCGCATACACAAACTCTCACCCCATTCAAAAACAAAATAAGACGAATAATCTCAGACAACAACTTCACTAAAGACAAAGTAACATCACTATTACAAAAACTTCTTAAACCATATAAAACGTTCGCTATCCTAGCACCGGATAGCATATTCATATTTATTGAAGAAGCGTTCAAAGAATATTTCTCAAATTCTAAATTATACAAGATTGTTAGATGTTACTTAATACTAAAGGACATTTCAGACAGCAAAGACCAAATTCAATTTATACAAGACTATCACCTTAATAATAATCATAGAGGTATAGAAGAAACAACCACGCATTTAAAAAGGACAGTCTATTTCGCTCACATGGAACAAAAAGTTTCGTCTTTCATTAACGGATGCGACAAATGTCAGACCTTAAAATATGATAGACAACCCCAAAGACTAGTCTACCAAGAAACCGAGACACCAAAACTACCCTTACAAATTATACACATCGACATTTATACTATCAACAGCAAAACTATTCTTACAATAATAGACAAATTTTCGAGATTCGCAATGGCATATACAGTTCTAGCTAGAGACTGCATCAATGTAGTAAAAGCACTAAGAAACTATCTCAATACGTATGGAATTCCCAAAAAATTGATATGTGACCAGGGAACAGAATTTTCAGGAACATTATTTTTAGACTTTTGTGCACAATACAGCATAGATATGCACGTAACCTCATTTCAACAATCTTCAAGTAACGCTCCAGTTGAAAGACTACACTCCACACTAACAGAAATATACAAGATAATTTATGTAAAAAGAAAGAAGCAAAACTCCCATTAGATTATGACAACAACAATGCTATCCATTCAGTTACCTAATTAACTCCATACGAACTATTCACAGGACGTATACACATCTTTCAAAAGAACGTAACATTTAACAACGAGCACAATTAAATAACCTACGAGAATTAAATAACTTCCGGGAAAATCTGTACACTAACATTTACGAAAAGACCAAAGGTATTGTACAAAACAGAACTGAAAATTTAAATATAGACAGGAAAGAGCCGACAACTCTAGAAGCAAGCGACACCATTTACAGAAAAGAAAATCGAAGAAATAAAATATCCCCTCGTTTTTCAACCCATAAGGGTAAAAACAATTAAAAGAAAAAAATACACAAATAAAAAATAAAAAAAAGAACAAAAAAGGCTTAAAAAACGGGTTGAGTAGTTTAGTAGTACGATATAGAACACTAAACTTAGAAACAGTATCTAATTTGAATAATAAGTAATATGTAATGTTAAATTCCAACAGTTAAAGAAGAACTATATATAATCTCACTCATACAATTCCAATACCGATTAACAAAACTAAAATTATTAAGATTCCATATGTATATTATGTATAGTAATAATAATAATATTAAGTAGACTAAGATTGAATATCTAAAACTGGAAAAGATTTTATATACGACAATCCACATACGGAACAAACAAATCTAAAAGAATGCGTAATAGGACCACTTCAAAGAACATCTTGCGAAACATCAAATATTCCCGATACCAAATCCAGAAAAAAAAAAAAAATACGAGATACAGTGGTACTTATCAATGCAATCACTACAAGATCAATCCATCCTGTGACTAAGAAATCATCATCAACGGTACTGCAATCAGTAAATTTAAAGACCGCACAGTCAAAATCAACAACATCACCTATGGGGAATACATATTCGAGTTCGCCGAAGAGATCAATTTTGTTACCACCAGAGACAAATATAACAACAAACAAGTCAACCGATTAACTAAATCTACAAGCTCTGTAATTTAACTTCACTCAGGCCAACACTCGTATTATAAAAAACAAAAAATAAAAAAGGAAACCACCCAAAACCATTTCATCTTTACTTATATCTGGCTAGGAACACTAAGCCTGATCTACATTATCACTACAAAAGGAAGAGGACCATTGATGTTCAATTACATTTCGAATCCAGCTTCGTTCAGGCCATATCTTCACTTCGCTTATGTTAGACGTAGTTGAAATGGCACTTGGCCAAATAAAAGTTTAGTTTGTACTTGTAAGTGGAAGAGAGCAGACGACTCATTATTTACTCCCGTTAATGTGCATAGGCCTTTTAGCGGGATACACCGATTGTGCGCTGCTTTCCCGCTGTGTGGCAGAGAGATATTTCCCCCTTGAGTGGCAATGCACGAAAGTAGTGGCTCTTCTCAAGGACCCTCACAAGGTAGGGAGTGATCTAGCGAGCTATCGGGGCATCTGCCTTTTGCCTGTGTTTGGCAATGTGTTAGAGGGGATAATGGTTAATCGGATGAAGGAGGTGCTTCCGGATGGAAACAGATGACAATTCGGCTTTCGATCTGGGCGTTGCGTTGAGGATGCCTGATACCACGTAAATGCAACCGTTGCCGCCAGCCAGGCGAAATACGTTCTTGGCATTTTCGTGGACTTCAGGGGTGCCTTCGACAATATCTAGTGCAGCGCCGCGCTGCGCCGTTTGATCGACGAGGGATGCCAAGAATCCAGCTTATGGAGATGCTGCTTCTGTGGCAGAAGAGCGAGGATGACCAGCAGATTCGGTGAGGTTGACGTGGAGGTCACTCGTGGATGCTCACAGGGATCAGTGGGCCGTTCATCTAGAACACCATGATGGAAGTGCTGCTCCAACGGTTGAGCCCGCTGTGCGTATTCAATGCATATGCTGACGATCTCCTGGTTCTCGTCGAGGGAAAATCAAGAGCCGAACTGGAGTGTCGAGGAGAGGAGCTTATGTCCGTCTTGGGAGCTTGGGGAATGGAGGTTGTTGGAGATTGGTTGTTTCTAGGCCGCCCCTGATAACGTTTGCAGGAGCAAACCTACAGTACGTCAAGCAATACCGATACCCTGGCATCATAATCGGCGAGCGGCTGAGTTTTCAGCAACACATCGCAGGATTACGCGGTACGCTGGTTAGAGTCACTGGTGCGTTTAGTCGTGTTCTCACCGTTGACTGGGGTCTCAGTCCCCGACCAAGACGCAGTGATTATACCGGACTCATGGTGCCTTGTGCGCCTTCAGGTATACCGTATAGTGTCCACCGTGGCACTGCAGGTGCTTGCTGGAGCCCTCCGTTGAACTTGGTTGCCAACCAAATGGCAATTACGTTCAAGGTGCAACGTGCCCACACGCTGGAGGAAGGCGACTGGCTGTAAGGAGGGGATGTGGCGAGAGTGGATTGTGATGAAGTTGATAGATCCATGTATGTTGTGAACATAACTGGAGAGTAGTCTCGAATAAGAACAGAGACCAATAGAGCTTGGCCAAATTGGGGTAGTGCGGATTGGGTAAGCAGCATTTGGGTTACCCTAATGCACGTAGAGTCTTTGACTTAACGTGCGGTTGCGATCTCAATCGCCTGCTGTTCCCATAGAGCAGCAGGGGCTTAAGATGGGTCCCGCTCCAAACCAAAGGGGAATGTCATATACGACAACATACATTCAAATTGGTACCGAATAGATTCTGCCCTTCTGTGTTTTCGAGGGGCGCTAGTCGACGCATTGTTTTGATTCGTTGTGTTATTTGCCTGTGAGATGGCATAGAGTACCGTGGGGTACTCGTCACGTAAAATAAATTCGACATTCATGTCCTATATATTAAGTAGTCGTTTGCTGTCTCTTGCATGATGTTTAAGAACACTCCTCATTTATTTTTAATTTAAAGCGCAGCGAATTTCTTTGCGCAGGCTTCGCCATTCAATACTCAACTAACTCTAGCGAGTTGTCTGTGTCTCTACCTCGAAACGAACCGCACTCGACAACAAGAACCTTGTAACCGCGCTCTAACGGTCCTTTTTGAAACCACAAAAATTCTAGAGATGAACAATAAGACATATGATGCATGTATGTAGAGTTCTGTCGCTAAGAGCAGCGACAGAACGTTAGTATATAACGGCATATTGTATGCCGTATGTATGTAAATTAAGTTATGCAAGTCTATCATCCGTGTTGCGTCTGTCATATCCGTGAGGTCCCGCGATGTCGCTGCACAGTTGGTCCAAGCGTATTGAACTTCCGTAGGTAGGTATATTATAATTAGGAGGATTACGATGGAAGACTTGACTTTGTCTTCTTGATATTACTGGCCTTGTGGCACAGTAATGTATTTTAATAAGTAAGATAACGGCTGTGTGCCGGAGTATGATCGAAATGACTTTCGTCTTCTTTATTCAAAATCCAACTCAAACTAAAGACAACGGTGGAGTATGACTAGACCCTAAACTCGCGTGCCAGCATCACGCCACTCACTACAGTCGGCATGCCGACTCTGCGAATTCCCCGCTACACAATGCTTCGGTATCTAAACACTTGCATTATGCTGTTACTTGCAGGTCACTGCACTAAGGTTTGGCGCGTCAGCATAATTTACACACATTACATTATTGCTAAGTGTTAACATACATAATGTTTCGGTATATGACCCGTTGCGTTACGCTGTTACTTGCAGGTTACTGAACTATGGTTTGGTGCGTCGGCACGGTTTACATACTTATACATGTTAACAGCGCGTTAGCATAGTATATATAGTTATACCTGTTAACAGCGCGTTAGCATAGTGTTTCTTGTTAACAGCCATTTTCATTATTCATTCTATGTAGTAGTGGCATGCTCAGTACTGGGTCGTGGCCAATAATTTTCAGTACCGGCGAGGCTGCAAGGCCCGGTTTACAATTTCGCGCCGCTTTACGTACCTTGTTTCATTTATAACAGCTACGCGCTTGAATACGATGAGGAAAGTACCGTTGACTGATACTGTTGCGCCGTCTTCGGTGCTGATACTAGCAGGACTCTTGTTTAAGACCATGATGCCGTCGTCTACCATTGTGATACGTTCCAGGTGAAGATTGTTGGGTTTATTATATTGGCTTTTGCAAGAGTGATTGTGAGCAATAAATTTTGGGTTTCATTTATTAACATTCTATTTCTGGCCAATAATGCCTCGTATAAATGTGGCGTGTCTATTAGATCATTTTTCTTTGCTTTAATTATCCTATTTACTGTATCGGTGAGTTGATTTATCTGCTTCTGGGTTTCTGTGTTTATTTCTACCTGTCTGTTGTTTGATTCGATTAATCTTGTCTCGGCCATTCTAATCTCTTCTAAAACTTTAGCGTCCGGTGTGCCGGCCACTACCTTAAGTGCTGTCCCAAGGAAATCCAAGCTTCTGGCAATTCTGTGGTGCACCTCTAAAACGGACAAAGGGCTTTTAGTATGGTTAACATCTACCTCCAATAGTTTTCTCATATGAGACTGGGGAAAATCCTCGGACAACTTTTCTGTTTCTTCTATCATACTTGAAAATTCGGTCAGATTACTTGAGTGTCTAGCATAGTCGTGTTGTTCCCAAATCATTACATTTCCATCTACTATGAGTATGTAATTTGAATGAGAATAGTCGGTAATCCGAGCATTTATTATATTTATTAGGGATAAAATCGACCAAATAAGCCTGTAAGACAGAAAAAAAAAATTTGATTAACCCTACTGTGTTTCTTAATTCTGATACCAACTTATAGTCCTATTTTAAGTTGTCTTCCACAACGTGCTGTAGAATCGTTCCACTTGGCCATTATAAGTACTATGTAATGGTGGTGCATTTACCACATCAATTCCAAAGTTTTTCTTTAACGTAATGGTTTCTGAATTAAATGCTGCCCCATTATCGCAATACACAACTTTTGTTTTGGGAAAACAGTTTATAATTTGGATGATAGGGCCTTTTACGTCTGCTATCGTAAGTGATATTAATTATAATTATTATATATATAATTTCCATTTGTTCAGTTTTGTCAATTATGTCGGTTACCATATTTTTTTAACGGTACCAAAACTTTGTTGACGGGAATGTTCTCACTAACTCACGCTGGATGTATGCCAGCGTTGGCAGATCACAATGTATAGCATTGACCACACTAGGATTAACTACTGCGCTAACTTGCTTTAGGATCTCATTTTTATCCGCAAAGTGAATTTCATGGCGCGTTTTTTCGCCAAAGAGTATGAAGCCTCGTTTTAGAGAGAACCTCGATTCTTCTAAAACCATCTGGTTTCTAAAACAATTCAGAGGTTTCTTTGTAGCTTCTAATGTATAAGTTACAGATAATTCACTATGAATTGTTGCTACGTCGGATATTACTTCAATTTGCAGAGTATTCAAGTTCTGTCGCGAGAGTGCGTCTGCTACGTGGTTTTCTTTACCTGGTTTGTAGCGGATCTTTGCGTTGTGCTCGTCGATATACGCTTTCCATCTTTTTATCTTTGCATTGGGGTTTCTATCAGACACCGCAAACGTTAGTGACTTGTGGTCTGTGTATATGTTAATATCCCTTGTACCATATAGGTAGTGTTGTAATTTCCCGGGGCCCAAACTATAGCTAATAGTTTCCTCTCGTTAGTGACATAATGCGACTCACTGTCTTTTAATGACCTTGAAATCATTGTTATGGGTCTGTTGTACTGAGAAAGTACTGCGTCAATGTCATGAGCAGAGGCATCCGTTGTCAAATCGAATGGTTTCCTGAAATCTGGGTATCTGAGAGTCACATCCTCTGAGGCTAGAACATTCCTTAATCTATCGAACGCATCTCGTTCTGGAGTACCAAAATCTATGGCTGTTTTCTTTGACATGTGTTTACTGATGGACCCATTCTCTCCTTTTAACAAATGGCCTCAATGGCCTTGCAATTGCTGCGAAGTCTTTAACAAAACATATGTAATAACTGGCCAATCCTAGGATTGACCTAAGCCCATACAGACTCTTTGGTTCTGCGTATTCTTGTATAGCCTTTACCTTTTCTGGGTCTGTCTTAGCGCTACCCATAGTCACGACGAACCCTAAATATTCTACGCTCGTTTTGAAAAAATGGGTTTTTTCTTTTGAAACTTTCATGTTGGCATCGCATAGGCTCTTTAGAACCCAATCTATGTGCATGATCTTTTTCGTTTTCAGAAAAAATTATCACGTCGTCTACGTAAATATAACAAGATTTTCCAATCTGTTCACGTAACACGTCGTCTATCGCCTTTTGGAAGATGCTTCCCGCATTCTTCAATCCGAACGGTAGTCTGCAGAATTCATACTTTTCGCCGTTTATGGAAAAAGCTGTTTTCTCGCGATCTTGCTGTGCCAAGTAAATTTGGTGATAGCCGGACTTTAGATATAATGTCGTTAAGTATTTGGTTTTACCCAAGTTCGACAATAGCATTGAGATGTTGGGCATTGGATACCTATCTGCGATGGTCTTTTCGTTTAGTTTCCTAAAGTCAATTACCAGCCGCTTATTCCTGTTCCCTTTTTCGTCAAATCCCTTTTTGTCAACAACCCATGTTGGGTTATTATAGGGCTATCTTGAAAGCCTAACGTTGTCATTCTGTGGCAAATACTTAATCTCTTCTTTGACAAAGCCATTGACCTCCATGGGATGCGGATATAGTTTTGAATATACTGGCTTGTCGTCCTCTGTACGGATCGTAGCCACAACAGATGTTTTTAACGGTAACGCCTCGTTAGAGGTCGTGAACGCTTTAGCTCTGTTCAAAATCATGCCCCTAAACTCAGCTATTACGACTTCCAGTACGACAGTATCATTCACGTTGGTGAAATTGACGTTGTCACAATAATGATGCTGTAGCTTTTCAGATACAGATCCGTAACTGATTGTACCATTCTCGGTATCTAGGGTTGCTCCTACTTGCGTTAGCAAATCGAAACCTATAATACCATCAAATGGTGTTAAGGAGTCTAGTAAAACCAAAGAAGCTGATTTCCCGAAAATGTTCATTAAACACTTATGGGTTACTTTGTTAGAATCATGGATGGAACTAGCCGTGAAAGGGGAGCTGACCGGGATTACTTTTTTTTAGCTCATTTACGGGCTTGATGTAGTTTTTGGCCGCTCCGCTGTCAATTAAGATTCTTAATTTTCTCCCAGCCAGGTTGCGTTCGATGAAAAGCAACCGGGAGCGCTCCCTAAAATATTTAGTAGGTCGTTGTCATTCACAGCTTTAAGCTCATCTTGGGCTGCCCCAACCGCGGCTTCGGCTGTTCTTTAATATTCTTCGTCCTGGCTATTGGTTGACTGCTGAATTGTGTTCTGCACGCGTTGACGTCTCTGATCCGTCATCCACTCAAAACCCTGTCTCTTTTGAGCATGCGAGTTCTCGTTTTGGGTGTTAGCCCCTTGATTCCGTCGCAATGCTGTAGGCTTCCTAAACTTAGTCATGGTAGATCCCGTATCCATTAGTTCTGATGCTGACCTTTTGTCTTCTTCTTCAGGACTCTGACTACTGTTGCTTTACTGTTGCTTATTTTGTTTTTTGACAAAATGTGGGTTTCTATCTTGATCATATTCGGCTCTATTGTTTTTCCCCTGTTTATCATGTGAGCGAACCTGGTATTTGCTACATTCACCTGCTTGAGGCCTGTACTCTATGGCTTTTGCATACGTGGCTGAAAAAATGCTTCGCTCTATGCTCGCTTCTGCCTCTCTGGCGAAAGCTAATGCAGATGGTAAACCTCTGGGCTGAGCCGGGAACACCACTGCTTTCAGTGATTTCTTAAGGCCTGACACGAAGGCATGCAAAGCATCAGCTCTGACTTTTTCGCTGATCAGTTTTGTTGTATCTGCTTGATGTGTCATCACGATCTTATTTGCATCCAATGTCAGCTTTCGTTCAACCTCATCATAGTATTCCATTAGGCTGGAATTTCCTTGTCTGACCATATCCAGGTTTTGACGCAAGAGCCTATCTTGCTATTATGGCGTCAAAATTTAGTACAGTGTTATGCGACACCAGCAGCGATCTCGCTGTACCTCTGATTTTGTTGAGAATAATAGTAACCGCTTGGTAATGCGCGCTGCTACCCACGAATGGTTGAAAAAGCTCATAGGCATCTGTGGCGGATTGTCTCCATGCCACATAATCATCCTGAGTTCCATTGAACTCGGGCACATATTTTATAATGTCTAACTTTATATCACACTGGATGTCTGGATTTACGCTAATCCTCTGATATGTTTCGACCTGAGGTGCGTCTATGTGCAATTTTTGGGTATCTTGTATCAGTAAATTAAACTGCTCGTTACATCTGATTTCTTGAGCCGCTACTGCCTAACTGACAGCATTCGCTACTAACGCTTGCACTTTGGTCATGTCCATGTTAATTGTCGTTTGAAAGCTTGTTTGATCGGATTCCCACTCGTTTTAACCTTCACTATCACTTTCTATTTCTATTTTATTTCCCTATACGGGCCAAAACTATTTATTAGCTTCTGTGGAAAATGTCTCTTTAGGAACACTTCACATTAATTTATGGCCGAGTCGTTATATTCGGCAATGGGCATTACTTGAACAGAAATTTAATATATTCCTGCCTTTCGCAGATAGAAAAAATGATAGAAAACACAGATTACATTTGGTTTAAGAACTCACGATCACTTATACAATTTGTTTTATTTCTTTCAACAAGTTTATGTTTTTGATTTGTGTATATTTAGCTTATGTTGATCAAACATTCCACTTACATGTTTCTTGAATATATGAACTGAAGCTCTTAACTTCTATCCTGGGTGTGGGTTTCTTTAACGTTGGGCGCCTATTATCTAAATCCGATGTCCGTGGTGGTCCAGCGGCGATTCCTAGTGGTTGTTCCTAATTAGGTGAGGTAGATTATGATGGATTACTTGACTTGACCCTTTTGTTTAGTACTGGCCGTGTGGCTCAGTAGTGGTCAGATAAATTAATAAATGTAACGGCTATGGCCGGAGTATAATTCAAAGACTTCTTGTCTGGTCTTTATTGAAAATCAAAACTAAAACTAAAGACAAAAATAAAGTATAACTATGCCCTAAATCCGCGTGCCAGCATCACGCCAATCGCTACAGTCGGCATGCCGACTCGGCGAATTCCCCGCTACACAATGCATCGGTATCTAAACCGTTGCATTATGCCGTTACTTGCAGGTCACTGCACTATGGTTTGGCGCGTCAGCATAGTTTACACACATTACATTATTGCTAAGTGTTAACATACATAATGTTTCGGTATATGACCCGTTGCGTTACGCTGTTACTTGCAGATTACTGGTTTGGTTTGGTGCGTCGGCACGGTTTATATACTTATACCTGTTAACAGCGCGTTATCATAGTTTATATACTTATACCTGTTAACAGCGCGTTAGCATAGTTTATATAATTACACCTGTTAACAGCGCGTTAGCATAGTGTTACTTGTTAACATGTACGTGCAGAAGCCATATTTATTGGAATACTCAAGCGACAAAGTGTCGCTATGTTTATGAGTTCAATGCTCTAGCTTTTCTTTGGGCATGTGACCATTTTATATAATATATACACTACAATACAGAACAGAAATAACGTAACGTTGTTCGTGTAAGTTTTGAACAATCATTTTTGTATATGCGTGGTTGCCATCTAGCACAATTGGATTTGTTGGCACAATATCTCGAGCTCGCTCTATCCTGCTGGCTATTCGCATAATACCATCTTCGTCGATATAATGAATTGTTTTCTGACGCCTAGATGTCAGCATGGAAACACTCCCTTTGTACTATTTTGCTCCATATTTGCTTGGCCCACATCAATTCCTCTATTTGTATGTCTCCAGTAATTGATCGGCATCTTGGTCACTTTTGCTTTAATATTGCGCACAAACCGTTTAACCAATGCAGTTATGCGTATGAGCTTGAGTAGTTTGGAGCTTCGATCTTGGATGATTTTTAACACATGCTGCTGATGAGACGTTACCAGGACTATGTGTGCGACATCAATCGTCGCTGAAGTCCATTTTGGCCACATTTTATGATTTTGGTGCAAGAAAGTGGGTCGGCAATTTCTGTTGTTGCGGCGTATCGCGTGTGATAATGTCTGCTAGTTCCATTCTGACCTTTTCGACTTATCGCATATTTCGCTGATCCTGTTAGCCACAAACGTCTGTAATAGTCCATCACTATTAATCCAATAAAGTATCGTTTGCGAATCTGACCAGAAGAATCTTTCGTTGAACTCTAATCTCAACTCTTGTCCCACTGTTTCTGCGAGTCTACAGCCCATTACCGCTGCCAATGTTTCCAGTTTGGGAATAGTTACATGCTTCAGCGGAGATACTCTTGCTCTGGAGGCAACTAGTGATACATCGTACCTCTCTGCTTGTTGATCAGTTTGATAGCACACACGTATGTATGCCGCTGCCGCATATGCTTTGCTGCTTGCATCGCAAAACACGTGCAGCTCAACTTTTGATGCGCCAGAGAAGTGTGTTGCATAACATCGTGTTATGCATACATCGGTAAGCTTTTTTAGTTCGCTCACCCATTCGTGCCACTTTTTGACAGGATCTCCTTTTATGATGTCATCCCAGCCTATTCCTGACTCCCATATATCGCGCATCTTTATTCGCCCTTTGATGGCCATAGGTGTCACAAGTCCTAAAGGATCATAAATGGAGTTTACAGCTGGCAGTACCTTTCGTTTTGTTAGCAATTTATTTCCGTTTAACAATGGAAAATGTAAATATATCCCTTTTTGCGTCCCAAATTATTCCTAGCACCTTTTGAGATGGGTCCGGTCTGTCGCATATATGCATGCTTTCTGTTGGACTACGTAAGTTCTCTGGAATTTGTTGCAGGACCTCCTCGATGTTGGATATAAAGTTTCGTATTTGAAAGTGTGCAGCTGCATGTATTTTAATAACGGATAAAATAATTTTTATGGCAGCTCCAACAGTTGGCTTGGAATCTAAATAGTCGTCTAAGTAATGGTTTTTGATGATCGCACTTGCAGCATCGGAATTCTCATCTTGGTACAAGGAAGCATTGTGGTTTTTTACATAGTGTGCAATAAATGGAGATGAAGTTGCCTCAAATATCATCGATGTCATCTGATAGACTGTTGACTGTTGTTTTGTTTTTAAGTTCCTCCACAAGAAACATTGAGCTGCGGTGTCCTCGTCCGTTATTTTGACTTGGTTAAACATCTCCCTGATGTCGGCCGCAAAGGCAATTTTTTCCAATCGGAAGCGCATAAGCACGCCTACAATTGATGTGAGCCAATCGGGTCCTGTAATGAGATGATTGTTTAACGATGCTCCATTGCATATAGCTGCTGCATCAAACACCAGTCTAAGTTTGTTGGGCTTCTTCGGGTTTACAACAGGAAAGTGTGGAAGAAACCAAAGTTTGGGCGATTTCAGAATATTTTTTTTTTTAACCATTTGCGAGCAGTTTATCTATTTCCTTTTGATATGCCGCTGCCATATCCTTGTTCCGCATTAACTTTCTCTCAAGATATCGCAGTCGTTGCTCTGCCATTGGCCTACTAAGGAAACTTGATATTATCGCTTTTCCATGGCAAATCCACTTGGAAATGTCCATTTATGTTAGTAATAGATTTTGATATTTTTTCAATGGCCAATTGTTCCTCTGCTGATTTGGTTTTGTCTACTGAAGGTGTGCAGACGCCGAATCCATCCAGAGTGTACTGGCTTTTGAGCATATCTCCCAAATGTATATCATCTATCTGGCAACATACAAAATCTTTCGCATTCAGCTTTGTTTTAATAAGACCATGCATTACCCAGCCAAGTTTGGTTTTTGACATAATAGGCCCATTACTGTCCACGTTAAGCACTGCTTGTGACGTAATGAAATTTGCATGTTGTTGCCCAATTAGAAGCATTGGTTGCAGATCCTTAAGGATGTGCAGATTACACATTTTTGTATACGGATATTGTTTTTTATTTATCTATTTGTTGTAGTGGCAATTTTAAATCTTTTATGAGCCGCACATTTTGTAAACAATGCGTTTTGCTGGCTCCCTTTACGGTAATATTTGCGATTTCAGCCGTTTGCTCAGAATGGTTCAATTTTACCAATAATTCCTACATCTCGTGCTACGTTGATATCCATTAGTGTGGTTGTACTTCCTTCATCGAGAAACGCCAAAATTTCTTTTTCTCCGCTTGGCCCATGCAAAGTTACAGGCAACATTGGAATTTGTTTGAGGTGCTGTCTCATACGCTGCTTCCTGGTTTGATCGAATAGATTCTCGATACATTTTTTCCTTTGACCGATCAATTTCTCGGTCCGAGTGTGTTGAAGAATGTTTGGATGAGGGTGAGGGAGACAAAGAACGAATTAGTGCAACTGTAGTGTTCAAAACTTGTTTTTTGGTCACCAAAGCTTCTGTACGTGCATTTAGAACCCTCAGATCCGCTGTTATGTGTTGAATTTCGATGTCCTGCTCTTCGATAATGTCAGCCGAAGCTCCCGCATGCTGGGCTTGGCTCCGCTGACGCTTTGTATCAAGCACTGTTTTCTCCTTTTCTCCTTTTCACAAATTTCAGTTTGAAGACGCACGTTTTCTTCATCAATGGCTCCTATTGGCTGCAATACATCCAGTTCTTTTTCCCCTTGTGTGCTGCATTGATCTGGTTCATTAATTTCGTCATTATACGAAATTGCGTCGTATATTCTCGAAGCAATATTCTCGCTGTCTGCATTGACGGGTACCGTAATTACCAGAAATTCACAAACGCGTTGCAGGGCATTGGCGCCCAATTCATTTGCGATGCATTTTATATGTTGGAGTTTTCCTTTAGGATTGTATGCTATACCTTTGAAATTTCTTGGATCACGCTTCACGAAATTTTCTGTGACAAATTTGCAGAATATGGCGAAATGTACGTCGCGCAAATTTTGCGATTTCCAATCCTCCAAATTCTTTTGCGATTTTATTGGCTACTTCCACATGACTTGTTTATTTTTTAGTGGACTGTATATAAGTTAAGATGAGTGGTTGTTAATATGATGGTGGGTAATCCCGCGTAGCTGCTGATTGTGTAATCCAGGTCAGGCGGTGCTTCCGTGAGGAAGTCGACTCGAGGTGAGACACTGAGGTATACAATTGTTAGGAGGATTATGTTGGAGGACTTGACTTTTGTCCCCTTTGGTGATTATTGCCCTTGTGGTACAATAATATGTTTAAGAAGAACAAATATGACGGCAGTGTGCCGGAGTACAATTCAATCGACTTGTGTCTTCTTTATTGTAAGGCTGACTAAAACTAAAGACAAAGGTGGAGTATAACTATACCCTAAACTCGCGTGCCAGCATCACGCCACTCGCTACAGTCGGCATGCCGACTCGGCGAATTCCCGCTACACAATGCTTCGGTATCTGAACCGTTGCGCTATGCTGTTATTTGCAGGTCACTGCACTTCCTAGTGGTTGTTCCTAATTAGGTGAGGTAGATTATGATGGATGACTTGACTTGACCCTTTTGTTTAGTACTGGCCGTGTGGCTCAGTAGTGTTCAGATAAATTAATAAATGTAACGGCTATGGCCGGAGTATAATTCAAAGACTTCTTGTCTGGTCTTTATTGAAAATCAAAACTAAAACTAAAGACAAAAATAAAGTATAACTATGCCCTAAATCCGCGTGCCAGCATCACGCCAATCGCTACAGTCGGCATGCCGACTCGGCGAATTCCCGCTACACAATGCATCGGTATCTAAACCGTTGCATTATGCCGTTACTTGCAGGTCACTGCACTATGGTTTGGCGCGTCAGCATAGTTTACACACATTACATTATTGCTAAGTGTTAACATACAAAATGTTTCGGTATATGACCCGTTGCGTTACGCTGTTACTTGCAGATTACTGGTTTGGTTTGGTGCGTCGGCACGGTTTATATACTTATACCTGTTAACAGCGCGTTATCATAGTTTATATACTTATACCTGTTAACAGCGCGTTAGCATAGCTTATATAATTACACCTGTTAACAGCGTGTTAGCATAGTGTTACTTGTTAACATGTACGTGCAGAAGCCATATTTATTGGAATACTCAAGCGACAAAGTGTCGCTATGTTTATGAGTTCAATGCTCTAGCTTTTCTTTGGGCATGTGACCATTTTATATAATATATACACTACAATACAGAACAGAAATAACGTAACGTTGTTCGTGTAAGTTTTGAACAATCATTTTTGTATATGCGTGGTTGCCATCTAGCACAATTGGATTTGTTGGCACAATATCTCAAGCTCGCTCTATCCTGCTGGCTATTCGCATAATACCATCTTCGTCGATATAATGAATTGTTTTCTGACGCCTAGATGTCAGCATGGAAACACTCCCTTTGTACTATTTTGCTCCATATTTGCTTGGCCCACATCAATTCCTCTATTTGTATGTCTCCAGTAATTGATCGCATCTTGGTCACTTTTGCTTTAATATTGCGCACAAACCGTTTAACCAATGCAGTTATGCGTATGAGCTTGAGTAGTTTGCAGCTTCGATCTTGGATGATTTTTAACACATGCTGCTGATGAGACGTTACCAGGACTATGTGTGCGACATCAATCGTCGCTGAAGTCCATTTTGGCCACATTTTATGATTTTGGTGCAAGAAAGTGGGTCGGCAATTTCTGTTGTTGCGGCGTATCGCGTGTGATAATGTCTGCTATGTTGCTGTCTGTTGGAACCCAGTTCCATTCTGACCTTTTCGACTTATCGCATATTTCGCTGATCCTGTTAGCCACAAACGTCTGTAATAGTCCATCACTATTAATCCAATAAAGTATCGTTTGCGAATCTGACCAGAAGAATCTTTCGTTGAACTCTAATCTCAACTCTTGTCCCACTGTTTCTGCGAGTCTACAGCCCATTACCGCTGCCAATGTTTCCAGTTTGGGAATAGTTACATGCTTCAGCGGAGATATTCTTGCTCTGGAGGCAACTAGTGATACATTGTACCTCTCTGCTTGTTGATCAGTTTGATAGCACACACGTATGTATGCCGCTGCCGCATATGCTTTGCTGCTTGCATTGCAAAACACGTGCAGCTCAACTTTTGATGCGACAGAGAAGTGTGTTGAATAACATCGTGTTATGCATACATTGGTAAGCTTTTTTAGTTCGCTCACCCATTCCTGCCACTTTTTGACACGATCTCCTTTTATGATGTCGTCCCAGCCTATTCCTGACTCCCATATGTCGCGCATCATTATTCGCCCTTTGATGGCCATAGGTGTCACAAGTCCTAAAGGATCATAAATGGAGTTTACAGCTGCCAGTACCTTTCGTTTTGTTGGCAATTTATTTCCGTTTAACAATTCTTTGCTTATGCTGTGCATTGTTAAAGTGGAAAATGTAAATATATCCCTTTTTGCGTCCCAAATTATTCCTAGCACCTTTTGAGATGGGTCCGGTCTGTCGCATATATGCATGCTTTCTGTTGGACTACGTAAGTTCTCTGGAATTTGTTGCAGGACCTCCTCGTTGTTGGATATAAAGTTTCGTATTTGAAAGTGTGCAGCTGCATGTATTTTAATAACGGCCAAAATAATTTTTATGGCAGCTCCAACAGTTGGCTTGGAATCTAAATAGTCGTCTAAGTAATGGTTTTTGATGATCGCACTTGCAGCATCGGAATTCTCATCTTGGTACAAGGAAGCATTGTGGTTTTTTACATAGTGTGCAATAAATGGAGATGAAGTTGCCTCAAATATCATCGATGTCATCTGATAGACTGTTGACTGTTGTTTTGTTTTTAAGTTCCTCCACAAGAAACATTGAGCTGCGGTGTCCTCGTCCGTTATTTTGACTTGGTTAAACATCTCCCTGATGTCGGCCGCAAAGGCAATTTTTTCCAATCGGAAGCGCATAAGCACGCCTACAATTGATGTGAGCCAATCGGGTCCTGTAAGGAGGTGATTGTTTAACGATGCTCCATTGCATATAGCTGCTGCATCAAACACCAGTCTAAGTTTGTTGGGCTTCTTCGGGTTTACAACAGGAAAGTGTGGAAGAAACCAAAGTTTGGGCGATTTCAGAATATTTTCGGTGTTGGCTCTTTTTGCATAACCATTTGCGAGCAGTTTATCTATTTCCTTTTGATATGCCGCTGCCATATCCTTGTTGCGCATTAACTTTCTCTCAAGACATCGCAGTCGTTGCTCTGCCATTGGCCTACTATCAGGAAACTTGATATTGTCGCTTTTCCATGGCAAATCCACTTGGAAATGTCCATTTATGTTAGTAATAGATTTTGATATTTTTTCAATGGCCAATTGTTCCTCTGCTGATTTGGTTTTGTCTACTGAAGGTGTGCAGACGCCGAATCCATCCAGAGTGTACTGGCTTTTGAGCATATCTCCCAAATGTATATCATCTATCTGGCAACATTCGAAATCTTTCGCATTCAGCTTTGTTTTAATAGGACCATGCATTACCCAGCCAAGTTTGGTTTTTGACATAATAGGCCCATTACTGTCCACGTTAAGCACTGCTTGTTTTGCATGTTGTTGCCCAATTAGAAGCATTGGTTGCAGATCCTTAAGGGTGTGCAGATTACACATTTTTGTATACGGATATTGTTTTGATATATTTGTAATCTATTTGTTGTAATGGCAATTTTAAATCTTTTATGAGCCGCATATTTTGTAAACAATGCGTTTTGCTGGCTCCCTTTACGGTAATATTTGCGATTTCGAGCCGTTTTTTAACTCCCTGTCCATCCAAAACAGAATGGTTCAATTTTACCATTAATTCCTACATCTCGTGCTACGTTGATATCCATTAGTGTGGTTGTACTTCCTTCATCGAGAAACGCCAAAATTTCTTATTCTCTGCTTGGTCCATGCAAAGTTACAGGCAACATTTTAAGTAGAACCTTTTCTTGGGCATCTTGGACGCATCCACTTAATTGTGTTTGATATTTTTCAGGTTGTGTTGGTTTGTTTTTATGGAGTAAACGATGATCCGTCGGTGTCGCATTGTTCACGTTGATTACATTGGCCTTTGCGAAATTTTAGGCAACGGACTGCTGTTGAGTCCACTCAGCGAAATTTTCAAAGCTACATTCCGCTGCTCTCAATGTTTGAACATTTAAGAACGATCCCCATTCGCGGAGATAACTTTCGTCCAAGCGCTTAATTAGGATAGCCAACAGCTTCTGAGTATCCACAAATTTGCATTGTACAAATTCCAATGCGGAGTTGTACCGCGCAGAAAATCAACAATATCTTTTACATTTTTAATTTTGAGCGCCTTTTCAATAAGTTCAAAAGCCACATTTTCTGAAGCTCCATATATGTTGTCCAAAATGCTTAGGATTTTTTATGGCTCCCGGGCAGACATTAACAATATTTCGACATTTTGTTGCACTTCACCTTTTAGCGCATTGTCGAGACGATATACCTCCTCTTCTCCAGTAAAACCGCACTCTCTTCCAGATTTTATAATATGCAGTTGTTTGTTGCCAAATGTTTGCCTGGCTAACATTGTTATGACTGTACTTTGTGCACTGTTTTCCCTGTTGGAATTTGTTTGAGGTGCTGTCTCATACGCTGCTTCCTGGTTTGATCGAATAGATTCTCGATACATTTTTTCCTTTGACCGATCAATTTCTCGGTCCGAGTGTGTTGAAGAATGTTTGGATGAGGTTGAGGGAGACAAAGAACGAATTAGTGCAACTGTAGTGTTCAAAACTTGTTTTTTGGTCACCAAAGCTTCTGCACGTGCATTTAGAACCCTCAGATCCGCTGTTATGTGTTGAATTTCGATGTCCTGCTCTTCGATAATGTCAGCCGAAGCTCCCGCATGCTGGGCTTGGCTCCGCTGACGCTTTGTATCAAGCACTGTTTTCTCCTTTTCTCCTTTTCACAAATTTCAGTTTGAAGACGCACGTTTTCTTCATCAATGGCTCCTATTGGCTGCAATACATCCAGTTCTTTTTCCCCTTGTGTGCTGCATTGATCTGGTTCATTAATTTCGTCATTATACGAAATTGCGTCGTATATTCTCGAAGCAATATTCTCGCTGTCTGCATTGACGGGTACCGTAATTACCAGAAATTCACAAACGCGTTGCAGGGCATTGGCGCCCAATTCATTTGCGATGCATTTTATATGTTGGAGTTTTCCTTTAGGATTGTATGCTATACCTTTGAAATTTCTTGGATCACGCTTCACGAAATTTTCTGTGACAAATTTGCAGAATATGCCGAAATGTACGTTGCGCAAATTTTGCGATTTCCAATCTTCCAAATTCTTTTGTGATTTATTGGCTACTTCCACATGACTTGTTTATTTTTTAGTGGACTGTATATAAGTTAAGATGAGTGGTTGTTAATATGATGGTGGGTAATCCCGCGTAGCTGCTGATTGTATAATCCAGGTCAGGCGGTGCTTCCGTGAGGAAGTCGACTCGAGGTGAGACACTGAGGTATACAATTGTTAGGAGGATTATGTTGGAGGACTTGACTTTTGTCCCCTTTGGTGATTATTGCCCTTGTGGTACAATAATATGTTTAATAAGAACAAATATGACGGCAGTGTGCCGGAGTACAATTCAATCGACTTGTGTCTTCTTTATTGTAAGGCTGACTAAAACTAAAGACAAAGGTGGAGTATAACTATACCCTAAACTCGCGTGCCAGCATCACGCCACTCGCTACAGTCGGCATGGCGACTCGGCGAATTCCCGCTACACAATGCTTCGGTATCTGAACCGTTGCGCTATGCTGTTACTTGCAGGTCACTGCACTTCCTAGTGGTTGTTCCTAATAAGGTGAGGTAGATTATGATGGATGACTTGACTTGACCCTTTTGTTTAGTACTGGCCGTGTGGCTCAGTAGTGTTCAGATAAATTAATAAATGTAACGGCTATGGCCGGAGTATAATTCAAAGACTTCTTGTCTGGTCTTTATTGAAAATCAAAACTAAAACTAAAGACAAAAATAAAGTATAACTATGCCCTAAATCCGCGTGCCAGCATCACGCCAATCGCTACAGTCGGCATGCCGACTCGGCGAATTCCTCGCCACACAATGCATCGGTATCTAAACCGTTGCATTATGCCGTTACTTGCAGGTCACTGCACTATGGTTTGGCGCGTCAGCATAGT
>JBAMCK010000733.1:0-12487 GCA_037075185.1 Drosophila pseudotalamancana | reverse complement strand
GGCTTGTCTCGCTGAGATGTCGCGTCGCCCTTTTGTCGCATTTTGGCTCTGCACTCAGCAATTTTATGTCCTGGTTTGCCACAGAAATGGCACACTATTGTCAATATTCTCCTCTTCTTGGCGTCAGGTCCAGGTCCGGAGTCGTCATCACGGTCGCCATTACGATGTTTTTTAAAGGTGAATGCACCTAGTTCGGATTGCAAGTCACTTCTAGTTTGAACTTTTGACATGAACACAATCCGTTCCAAGCGGTTATCCACATTGGCTAAATGCGCGAGCACAATTGACACAGCAATTTCTTCGATGTTTTTGTTTTTCCAATTGGAAGTTAGAGTGGTCACCAAACGGCTAGCATAAACCGCAAGACATTCGCCGTTAGTTGGGCGACTGATTTGTAGATTTAGAAACATTGCCGACGACGTTTCACTATTTTCGTAGCGGCGGAGGAATAATTGCTTAAATTCAATCCACTTAATGCCGGGATATGCAATTTGAGTTAGCCACTGTGAGGCACTGCCCACCATAGCTTCGCTTAGTGCCATGATGAGTCTGCTTCCTTCTAGGGGCTGTTCCGTTAATATAATGTCAGCTGTGATGGACCACTTTGAGGCATCTGCACCTGCAGTGTCAGAGAAAAATTTTGGCAAAGTGACGTCACGAGTCTGCTGTTGCTCGCGTGTTGACGCTTGCATGGTTCTTGCAAGCTCCAGCAGATTCTGGTTCTGCATTTGTAAAATTATGCGCCACTGATCCTCTGAGAATGCAGGAGGTGGTGCTGATCCCACTTCTGATGTCGTAGCGTTGGTATGGTCTAGCAACGCGTCTGCCATATTGACACAATAACCCGAGAGCGGAGTGAATTCCGACTTGCGGAAGCGACTGACCGAACTTAACTATTCTCTGTGCGCGACTCTGCACTTTCTACTCGATCACGCATCGAGCTATGCTTCTTTTATACGCAAGCTGGACTACACTCGGCGACAACGCGACAACGCTGTCGCCTCGCTCGTACGGTATCCTGGCGCCAGTCATATTCTACGTTGTAGACTAATTCTAAGAATCTACCAAACTCATTGCGCAGCAGCGTCTTGCATGTACAGTGGTCAAACTATGTTCATAATGTGACACACACGTACCATGGTCAAAACACGTTCATACTCCGACATATACAAAACAGTTGGAAAGTAGAAATGAAGTTACAGACCCATAACTTGTATATTCTTAATCAGGTGAGTTCAACTAATCATGTCCGTCTCCATGTACTTTAGTATGCCTCTTAAATCTTACTTATTTACAGTCTTATTATTTTATAGTGTAAGGCTACAAGGTATTTGTTTGGGTCCTCACTGCCTTGTGCTCTCAAAAGGCACTTAGACGCGAGAGCCATCTAAGCCCGAAATATGACTGTATAGACAAAATACAAAATGCAGCGACAACTAAAATATTCCTTTCCATTCATTTTTAGTCTATTGGTGTTGTACAATGACCGTTCTGCTATCCGTATAAAGTTTAGATATATGCAGACAAAATGTTAAGATTTTAATATCCGCCTCTTGGGGATGTGGCAAATCGGGAATATATATATTTTCAGTTACTTAAGGCATTTGCACTTTGGTTTTAATGAAGAGATATGCACGTGTACTACTCCACGACATATGCTTAGATACTGTCGACTGTTGCTCATACTGTGAGACGTTGGAACTGGAACTAACTAATACAAGAAGTGTTCGATCAGCTACTCTTGAGGAAGCTAAGGAGCTATATCAAATTGGAAGGCTTCTATAACTTGATATTTTACGGACTTAATACTTAATTGTTGTCACTTGAAACCTTATCAATGGTTTTAAAGTGGGGATGTCAACAACATGGCTCGGCTTGGGTATTTCGTCAAGTCTGTCTGTATTTACGCGAAGAATTTACCGGTGTTAGTTCCAGTTAGATAAAGCACAGTGGGTACATGTTTTAGAAAGTATTTTTTTACAAGCGTCCGAATTAGAAGTAATACAGGCTGTTCTAACATGGGCAGAACAGGAGCTTATCCGGCGAATGGAGGATCGAGAGCCAAACCTATTATCACATACTGCGCACTCTGTAGCGAGGAAAAGTATTAGAAAACGTGACCTAAGCGACGTTGAGTTGCGTGAAATACTTTCTGAACTACTGCCTTTCGTTAGAATGGATCATGTTTTACCACCAAACAGCGAAGTTCTCTGTCAAGCTATACGCCGCGGTCTTGTTTGCACACCGCCATCCCATATGATTGGTGATGAGCGTGAAAGTATACGAATAAATGCATGGATTCGGGGAGGTAAAAACCAAGGTCTTTTTGTACGACCACGTCTTTTCATGCCATACTTTGAGGAGGTAAAAGCATTATTAGAAGATAGAATGGCCTCGTCTCATCATCAACTTGAGCTGATGCGTATGCGTCGGTCGCGACATGTTCCCGATATTCCAGATACCCTTTACATGGTTTCGCGGATAAACTCTGATTCGAATAGCGGATTTGCTTCTAGCATTCGTACCGACAATGGGGAATACATTGAACAAAATGCTGTACCACCACCAGATAGTCAAACGCTCGCAGCAATGCGAAAGCGTGAGCATAAGCTCCGTCAATCACCAATGTGTCAGCGAGCACTACTTCTGCCACTTTCATCAAAACACGAAATAGATCGACAAATTCGTCTTCGTGTCGTTCGAGAGTTCAATCTTCCGGATGAAGTTTCGGATCTCTTGGAGACCTCCGTATTAAGTAACCATGGAGGAAAAGATGAGTGCAAGGGGGTTTTACCTACAAGAAAAGTAGAAGAGTGCCTACTAGAGAACGATCAAAGTCCGCCACCGTCACCGGCAGCTACCGGCCCGACACGCACAACTGCTGCAGCTGAATCCGTGTCGTTTTTGTCAACGTTATCAATGACCTCATCAGTAACATCAGCGTGCGGAACGGATGATGTGCGGGAATGCTATAGTAGGCATTCGACTTTTCCACGTCAGCAGCCAAGCAACCTACTTGGTGCCACTACTTATTTGACCGGGAATTCTAGCTCATCTATTCAGACAAGCTATGCACGCTTATCCAGATCCGTACATCGTCGTAATGAATTGCCGGCATTAATAAGAGAGGGTGATTTAAGATTTCCACATAACAACGCTCTGAGTATATTGAGGAGGGGTGAAAGCGGTAGCTGCGGGTTAGACGTTGGCAATGGACATCTTTCCGATATGATGCCCGATGTAGCAATGGCAACTGCATCGTTGGGTCAGCTTCAACTCGGCACGGGAGCGTCCGGTTGCGTGAGTAACGTCAGCAGTTGTCCAATTGAAAGCAACAGTGATATCTCAGAAAGTTTGCAACTTGATTTAGGCGACGGTCCTACTCCTCATGTCATAAGTAGCGGTAGTGGTATGATAGATTTGCGTAACTTGCAGGTGAGTTTTCTTCATATTAAACAAAAAGACTTGTCCACAAAATGTGTTTTTTCAAACCTGCAGCAACTACCAGAAAACAATTTCGCCCACATTCTGCAACGATCGAACTCGCCATTTGATATTCAACGACAGAGTCAACCGTCGGCCACCCCTCAACTTCAGCCATCACACTCATTGAATTCTGGGCAACCTCGTTTTTTATAAAGGCTGCGAGTGGCTAATGATAATGAATTTTATTTCTGTACTCTACTCTGAAGAAATTATTAACAATAATATTTGGAAAGGAAAGTGGTTAATTTAAATACAAAATTAATATCTTTAAAATGTATCTTATTGAAAATGTACACCCCTGGCATTGATGACAAATTATTCTAAATTTTTCATGTAACCGAAATGTATGTATAAAATAGAAATGAATAATATTAACATACCAGTATCTATCGCGGATAAAAATACACTCGATTTTTTTTTAAAATATATTAATCAAATAAATCACAACTATACTTAATAAATAGGAAAATATTTATTTTTAACACTAAAACTTTGACAAAATAATTTAAATGACTATTTAGCACCAACAGAAAACAAAAAGCAAGCCAAAAAAAGATATAAAAAAAAAAAAAAAACAATTTCGCATAATTATGCGTCTTTGCTTTATACAACTACAAATTAAAAGGTTTACATTTGGTTTGCCCAAAATATGTATACAAAACAGTTGGAAAGTAGAAATGAAGTTACAGACCCATAACTTGTATATTCTTAATCAGGTGAGTTCAACTTATCATGTCCGTCTCCATGTACTTTTGTATACCTCTTATATCTTTCTTATTTATAGTCTTATTATTTTATAGTGTGAGGCTACGAGGTATTTGTTTGGGTCCTCACTGCCTGGTGCTCTTAAAATGCACTTAGACGCGAGAGCCATCTAAGCCCGAAATATGGCTGTATAGATAAAATACAAAATGCAGCGACAACTAAAATATTCCATTCCATTCATTTTTAGTCTATTGGTGTTGTACAATGACCGTTCTGCTATCCGTATAAAGTTTAGATATATGCAGACAAAATGTTAAGATTTATATATCCGCCTCTTGGGGATGTGGCAAATCGGGAATATTTATATTTTCAGTTACTTAAGGCATTTGCACTTTGGTTTTAATGAAGAGATATGCACGTGTACTACTCCACGACATATGCTTAGATACTGTCGACTGTTGCTCATACTGTGAGACGTTGGAACTGGAACTAACTAATACAAGAAGTGTTCGATCAGCTACTCTTGAGGAAGCTAAGGAGCTATATCAAATTGGAAGGCTTCTATAACTTGATATTTTACGGACTTAATACTTAATTGGTTGTCACTTGAAACCTTATCAATGGTTTTAAAGTGGGGATGTCAACAACATGGCTCGGCTTGGGTATTTCGTCAAGTCTGTCTGTATTTACGCGAAGAATTTGCCGGTGTTAGTTCCTCACCAGTCCTTTATCAGTTAGATAAAGCACAGTTGGTACATGTTTTAGAAAGTATTTTTTTACAAGCGTCCGAATTAGAAGTAATACAGGCTGTTCTAACATGGGCAGAACAGGAGCTTATCCGGCGAATGGAGGATCGAGAGTCAAACCTATTATCACATACTGCGCACTTTGTGCCGAGAAAAAGTATTAGAAAACGTGACATAAGTGATGTTGTGATGCGTGAAATACTTTCTGAACTACTGCCTTTCGTTAGAATGGATCATGTTTTACCACCAAACAGCGAAGTTCTCTGTCAAGCTATACGCCGCGGTCTTGTTTGCACACCGCCATCCCATATGATTGGTAATAAGCGTGAAAGTATACGAATAAATGCATGGATTCGGGGAGGTAAAAACCAAGGTCTTTTTGTACGACCACGTCTTTTCATGGCATACTTTGAGGAGGTAGAAGCATTATTAGAAGAATGTATGCGTCAGTCGCGACACGTTCGGGATATTCCAGATACCCTTTACATGGTTTCGCGGATAAACTCTGATTCGAATAGCGGATTTGCTTCTAGCATTCGTACCGACAATGGGGAATGCATTGAAGAAATTGCTGTACCAACACCAGATAGTCATACGCTCGCAGCAATGCGAAAGCGTGAGCATAATCTCCGTCAATCACCAATGTGTCAGCGAGGACTACTTCTGCCACTTTCATCAAAACACGAAATAGATCGACAAATTCGTCTTCGTGTCGTTCGAGAGTTCAATCTTCCGGATGAAGTTTCGGATCTCTTGGAGACCTCCCTATTAAGTAACCATGGGGGAAAAGATGAGTGCAAGGGGGTTTTACCTACAAGAAAAGTGGAAGAGTGTCTACTAGAGAACGACCAAATTCCGCCACCGTCACCGACAGCTACCGGCCCGACACGCACAACTGCTGCAGCTGAATCCGTGTCGTTTTTGTCAACGTTATCAATGACCTCATCAGTATCATCAGCGTGCGGAACGGATGATGTGCGGGAATGCTATAGTAGGCATTCGACTTTTCCACGTCAGCAGCCAAGCAACCTACTTGATGGCACTACTTATTTGACCGAGAATTCTAGCTCATCTATTCAGACAAGCTATTTCACGCTTATCCAGATCCGTACATCGTCGTAATGAATTGCCGGCATTAATAAGAGAGGGTGATTTAAGATTTCCACATAACAACGCTCTGAGTATATTGAGGAGCTGTGAAAGCGGTAGCTGCGGGTTAGACGTTGCCAATGGACATCTTTCCGATATGATGCCCGATGCCCGATGTAGCAATGGCAACTGCATCGTTGGGTCAGCAACCTGCAGCAACTACCAGAAAACAATTTCGCCCACATTCTGCAACGATCGAACTCGCCATTTGATATTCAACGACAGAGTCAGCCGTCGGCCACCCCTCAACTTGAAATTATTAACAATAATATTTGGAAAGGAAAGTGGTTAATTTAAATACAAAATTAATATCTTTAAAATGTATCTTATTGAAAATGTACACCCCTGGCATTGATGACAAATTATTCTAAATTTTTCATGTAACCGAAATGTATGTATAAAATAGAAATGAATAATATTAACATACCAGTATCTATCGCGGATAAAAATACACTCGATTTTTGTAAAAAATATATTAATCAAATAAATACTAATAATAATAAAAAAGATAAAATAAAAAAAAATTTCGCATAATTATGCGTCTTTGCTTTATACAACTACAAATTAAAAGGTTTACATTTGGTTTGCCCAAAATATGTATACAAAACAGTTGGAAAGTAGAAATGAAGTTACAGACCCATAACTTGTATATTCTTAATCAGGTGAGTTCAACTAATTATGTCCGTCTTCATGTTCTTTTGTATACCTCTTAAATCTTACTTATTTACAGTCTTATTATTTTATAGTGTAAGGCTACGAGGTATTTGTTTGGGTCCTCACTGCCTTGTGCTCTTAAAAGGCACTTAGACGCGAGAGCCATCTGAGCCCGAAATATGGCTGTATATCAAAAATACAAAATGCAGCGACAACTAAAATATTCCTTTCCATTCATTTTTAGTCTATTGGTGTTGTACAATGACCGTTCTGCTATCCGTATAAAGTTTAGATATATGCAGACAAAATGTTAAGATTTTAATATCCGCCTCTTGGGGATGTGGCAAATCGGGAATATATATATTTTCAGTTACTTAAGGCATTTGCACTTTGGTTTTAATGAAGAGATATGCACGTGTACTACTCCACGACATATGCTTAGATACTGTCGACTGTTGCTCATACTGTAAGACGTTGGAACTGGAACTAACTAATACAAGAAGTGTTCGATCAGCTACCCTTGAGGAAGCTAAGGAGCTATATCAAATTGGAAGGCTTCTATAACTTGATATTTTACGGACTTAATACTTAATTGGTTGTCAATTGAAACCTTATCAATGGTTTTAAAGTGGGGATGTCAACAACATGGCTCGGCTTGGGTATTTCGTCAAGTCTGTCTGTATTTACGCGAAGAATTTGCCGGCGTTAGTTCCAGTTAGATAAAGCACAGTTGGTTCATGTTTTAGAAAGTATTTTTTTACAAGCGTCCGAATTAGAAGTAATACAGGCTGTTCTAACATGGGCAGAACAGGAGCTTATCCGGTGAATGGAGGATCGAGAGTCAAACCAATTATCACATACTGCGCACTTTGTGTCGAGAAAAAGTATTAGAAAACGTGACTTAAGTGATGTTGTGATGCGTGAAATACTTTCTGAACGAGGTAAAAACCAAGGTCTTTTTGTACGACCACGTCTTTTCATGGCATACTTTGAGGAGGTAGAAGCATTATAAGAAGAATGTATGCGTCAGTCGCGACACGTTCGGGATATTCCAGATACCCTTTACATGGTTTCGCGGATAAACTCTGATTCGAATAGCGGATTTGTTTCTAGCATTCGTACCGACAATGGGGAATGCATTGAAGAAATTGCTGTACCAACACCAGATAGTCATACGCTCGCAGCAATGCGAAAGCGTGAGCATAATCTCCGTCAATCACCAATGTGTCAGCGAGCACTACTTCTGCCACTTTCATCAAAACACGAAATAGATCGACAAATTCGTCTTCGTGTCGTTCGATAGTTCAATCTTCCGGATGAAGTTTCGGATCTCTTGGAGACCTCCCTATTAAGGAAAAGATGAGTGCAAGTGGGTTTTACCTACAAGAAAAGTGGAAGAGTGTCTACTAGAGAACGACCAAAGTCCGCCACCGTCACCGGCATCTACCGCCCCGCCACGCACAACTGCTGCACCTGAATCCGTGTTGTTTTTGTCAACGTTATCAATGAACTCATCAATATCATCAGCGTGCGGAACAGATGATGTGCGTGAATGCTTCAGTCGGCATTCGACTTTTCTACGTCAGCAGTCAAGCAACCTACTTGGTGCCACTACTTATTTGACCGGCAATTCTAGCTCATCTATTCAGACAAGCTATACACGCTTATCCACATCCGTACATCATCGTAATGAATTGCTGGCATTAATAAGAGAGGATGATTTAAGATTTCCACATAACAGCGCTCTGAGCTGCGGGTTAGACGTTGCCAATGGACATCTTTCCGATATGATGCCCGATGCCCGATGTAGCAATGGCAACTGCATCGTTGGGTCAGCTTCAACTCGGCACGGGAGCGTCCGGTTGCGTGAGTAACGTCAGGAGTTGTCCAATTGAAAGCAACAGTGATATCTCAGAAAGTTTGCAACTTGATTTAGGCGACGGTCCTACTCCTCATGTCATCATTAGCGGTAGTGGTATGATAGATTTGCGTAACTTGCAGGTGAGTTTTCTTCATATTAAACAAAAAGACTTGTCCACAAAATGTGTTTTTTTCAAACCTGCAGCAACTACCAGAAAACAATTTCGCCCACATTCTGCAACGATCGAACTCGCCATTTGATATTCAACGACAGAGTCAGCCGTCGGCGACCCATCAAATTCAGCTATCAAACTCATTGAATTCTGGGCAACCTCGTTTTTTATAAAGGCTGCGAGTGGCTAATGATAACGAATTTTACTTCTGTGCTCTACTCTGAAGAAATTATTAACTATAATATTTGGTAAGGAAAGTGGTTAATTTAAATACAAAATTAATATCTTTAAAATGTATCTTATTGAATATGTATACCCCTGGCATTGATGACAAATTATTCTACATTTTTCATGTAACCGAAATGTATGTAAAAAATAGAAATGAATAATATTAACATACCAGTATCTATTTTTAACACTAAAACTTTGACAAAATAATTTAAATGACTATTTAGCACCAACAGAAAACAAAAAGAAAACCAAAAACAAGTTTAAAAAAAAATAGAAAATAATTTCGCATAATTATGCGTCTTTGCTTTATACAACTACAAATTAAAAGGTTTATATTTGGTTTGCCCAAAATATGTATAAAAAACAGTTGGAAAGTAGAAATGAAGTTACAGACCTATAACTTGTATATTCTTAATCAGGTGAGTTCAACTAATCATGTCCGTCTCCATGTACTTTAGTATACCTCTTAAATCTTACTTATTTACAGTCTTATTATTTTATAGTGTGAGGCTACGAGGTATTTGTTTGGGTCCTCACTGCCTGGTGCTCTCAAAAGGCACTTAGACGCGAGAGTCATTTAAGCCCGAAATAAGGCTGTATAGGAAAAATACAAAAAAAATACTATTGGTTTCGTAAAATGACCGTTCCGCTGTCAGTATAAAGTTTAGATATATGCTTCTTGGTAGCTTAAGCAGACAAAATGTTAAGATTTTAATATCCGTCTTTTATGGATATGGCAAATCGTGAAAATATATATTTTCAGTTACTTAAGGCATTTGCACTTTGGTTTTAATGAAGAGATATGCACGTGTACTACTCCACGACATATGCTTGGATACTGTCGACTATTGCTCATACTGTAAGACGTTGGAACTGGAACTAACTAATACAAGAAGTGTTCGATCAGCTACTCTTGAGGAAGCTAAGGAGCTATATCAAATTGGAAGGCTTCTATAACTTGATATTTTACGGACTTAATACTTAATTGGTTGTCACTTGAAACCTTATCAATGGTTTTAAAGTGGGGATGTCAACAACATGGCTCGGCTAGGTTATTTCGTCAAGTCTGTCTGTATTTACGTGAAGAATTTGCCGGTGTTAGTTCCTCACCAGTCCTTTATCAGTTAGATAAAGCACAGTGGGTACATGTTTTAGAAAGTAATTTTTTACAAGCGTCCGAATTAGAAGTAATACAGGCTGTTTTAACATGGGCAGAACAGGAGCTTATCCGGCGAATGGAGGATCGAGAGTCAAACCTATTATCACATACTGCGCACTTTGTGCCGAGAAAAAGTATTAGAAAACGTGACTTAAGTGATGTTGTGATGCGTGAAATACTTTCTGAACGAGGTAAAAACCAAGGTCTTTTTGTACGACCACGTCTTTTCATGGCAGACTTTGAGGAGGTAGAAGCATTATTAGAAGAATGTATGTATAAGTTAATAAGTTCTATTTACCCGTGCGTTGCTACTGAGTAAGAAGACAATATTTTACGAGACTGTTTCAGTTTATTGCTCCGAAAAGACTAAAAACTAAGAATACAAAATGTTCTTATAAGAGAGCTAGCCCTGACCTATAATCGCTGATTCGGCACATATCTCCAAGCGGGTCGTATTACTGCTGCCGGTGCATGGAATGTTGGCAGCGACGCAACTGTTACAAAGTTGCTGAAGTGGCCGATCATGCAGTAGTGTCCGATGACTGCATGCTCATTGGGTCAGTGACTTATGTTTGACCGGATGTGTTAACTCCTCCCTCCTTAGAATGAAGGCCGTCCTCGGTTTTTCTCAGAGTTTCAAGGACAATCCTTAAGGACGATTGTTGTTTACTTTCTTTCGCTCTCCGGTACATCTTGAGGGCCAGGAGCCCAGTGATCATGCCTATGATGACGAAAATGTTGAAGATAGTTGGCCATATTATCAACCTTTTTTCGACATTGTCAATGTAGTGCATGTTCCCGAGGTTCAGTTTTTTAAGATATGGTAAGCTCAGGATCTCTTGGTGTCCAGTAATATTTAGCAGAGCCGATGCGGCGGAGCCTGGACGTCGTTGAACGATATTTCTCGAGTTTACGAAGCGAGATCCATTTATGTGAGCTTCTTGGTTGAAAGTCAGTAGAAACGTACCGTGAATAAGCTGGTCCGTCTCGTTGTCTAATTTCACCTTTGCTGTTCCCTCGTTTAATATGATGATTCCATCATCTATAACCTCCAGTAGTTCCAGATGACTGGGACGGGTGCTGCAGTGTGCAACATTTCCGGAGTGCAATTTCTGCGCGCATGTTGTAGAAGGCAGCTGTTTGCAGAATGTTGAGCTGAGGGTAGCGGTGCAGTTTCCAATTGGTAGGATTTTGCCATCGCAGTCTGCTACGTTATTGTCTTCAGCGAAGTGGAGTATTGTACCGTTGTGTTGAACAGGAAAAAGTGTTATTTTTTTACAAACTAAGCTAGGATCAGGATATTTAATAATAAAGTGTAAAAACTTATGGTCTAACAAAATATTGATGTGAGCTACTTGCATTATGTCTGTTATTGTTATACTAGTAGAATGCTCGTTTAAAATTTCATTTAAATCTTGAGAGTCGAGAATGGCTGGGTTTATGATTTGAATCTTTGCGAGAGTAATTGCTGATATTAACATTTCGAGTTCCGAAATCACAATTCGGTTTCTAGTGAGTAAAGTTTCATAGAGATGCCCAGTTTCGATCTGTCTTTCTTTTGCGAATTTAATAATGAAATTTACTGACTTTGTTAGATTGTTAATCTTTTCTTGAACTTTTGTATTTATGGCTGTTTGTTTATTAATTGATTCGTCTAATTTCTGTTGGTGAAATTTTAATGTTTCAAAATCGCCAAAGTCGGGAGTTCCAGTTATTACTTTAAGAGCTGTTCCCAGTATATTAATGCTTCGTGTGTGTCTATGATGAATGTTTACGGTTTCTAGCAGTAATTTGATGTGACCTATGTCGGATTCAAGAATTTGCTTCATATGAGACTGGGGAAAATGGTTCATAAGTGATTTTGTCTCCTCGGCAATTTCCGAGTACATGGATAAATTTGATGAATGTCTAAGGAATTTAGAGTTCTTCCAAATAACTGCGTTTCCGTCCATTAAAGGAATATAGTCAGAGTTCGAGTAGTCCGTGAGCTTTCCAGATGTTGCAGCTACAAGGGATAAGATAAGTAGAATCCAAGCCCTAGCAAAAGATACAGAAGAGATAGAGTATTTGAGAGGGTAATTTACTTCAGATTGTCCTTATGGACCTCCCTCCCCTTAATTAGGACCGTTGATCCCAGGTCGGCTTCTACCGTAACTTCTTCAAATAGGGGCGAAAGCTTGTTACCTAGTCTTTTATTTAATTTCTTAAATACTTTTTCGCCTACCTGAAAAGTTCTGTCCTTTTTGTCTACGTTATGTCTCTGTAGTAGAAGTGTTTGAGCTCTATTAATTTTGTCTCTTATTTCTGCCTCAAATTCTGGTGGG
>JBAMCK010000731.1:0-10203 GCA_037075185.1 Drosophila pseudotalamancana | reverse complement strand
GGTTATGGATCTTGGCATCAGGCACATTAAAGCAGGAGGATGCTGCCCCGGATTTTGATTGGACTGGCAAGGACAGCAAGGCCTTGGCCACAATTACGTTAAGCGTCAAAGTATCGCAACTGGTATATGTCAAGAACTGTGAGACATCTTTCGAGGCTTGGACAAAGCTGCAGAAAGTGCACCAACCTAGTGGACCAGTGCGAGAGGTAGCACTCTATAAGAAGCTGCTAGGGTTGAAAATGTCGTCAGGTCAGAGCATGAGTACCCATATGAGCGCCTTTTATCAAACATCAGATCAGCTAGCCGCTTTGGGAGTAGAGATGAGTGATAAACTACGAGCAATCATCTTACTTTCTAGTCTCCCACAGGAGTACGAAAATTTCGTTGTGGCAATTGAGTCAAGGGACACGATGCCGGAATTCGAAATTCTTTGTGTAAAAATACAAGAAGAGGGAGAGAGACGAGCAGCTGAGAGACATGAGAGAGAAATAGCGCAAGCATTTTCGGTATGTAACACGAAAATAGATGCAAAGAAAAATAGCAAAAGAACAGTTATTTGCTATAATTGCGGGAAGCGCGGCCATATAAAGGCAAATTGCAAAAGCAAGGGTACGGACAACGGAAACGAGAAATCTAAGGAAACCGCACAAAAACAGTGCAGCCTGCTGGCAGCACTAGACGCGAATAGGTTTGACCGTACGAAATGGATTTTAGACAGTGGCGCTACAAGTCACATGTGTTGTGAGAAGGCTATGTTCTCATCAATTAAAGAACATTCAGAAATTATCGGACTTGCGGGTGACAGCTTCCTAAAAGCAGAAGGCATCGGCCAGGTCAAGCTACAAATGGATCAATTCACGATCAACATGAACAATGTTCTTTATGTACCTGACATGATAGGCAATTTCATGTCAGTAAGTCAATGTGTGGCAAAAGGCAACGTAGTACATTTTGGAGAGAAGCAAGCGAAGATCATTCAAGGAGGAGAATGCATTTTGGAGGCTAAACTGCAGGGAAATTTGTACACTTTTGAAGGCAAAGCAGCGAGATGTTGTGTGGCTCGCGTTGATGGAGCATTGTGGCATAGACGCTATGGACATCTTAACTATCGTAGCCTGGCGGATTTGATGAAACATAAAATGGTGTCTGGTATGGATTTATCACCAGTACTGCCAGATGAGTCGTGCAAAACGTGTATGCTTAGTAAAGTACATGAGCAGCAGTTCCCAAGTTCCAGTGAGAATAGAGCAAGCAAATTATTAGAACTAGTTCATTCGGATGTTTGCGGCTCATTTCAGACACAATCAATTGGCGGTAATCGATACTTTCTTACGTTTATCGATGACAAATCGAGGAGGACCTTCATATACTTTATCAAAAGCAAGGATGAAGTATTCTCTAAGTTTGTGGAGTTCAAGAATTTGGTTGAACGTCAGACAGGAAAGAAATTACAATGCATTCGCAGCGACAACGGCCGTGAGTTTGTAAACAAAACATTTGATGGATTCCTGAAGTCAAATGGAATTAAGGATAACTGACAATACCGTACACACCGCAGCAGAACGGCGTGGCTGAGAGGGCTAATCCCACAATTGTCGAGATGGCAAGATGTCTACTAGTAAATTCTGGACTGAAGGAGTCATTGTGGGAAGAGGCAGTATACACAGCGGTGTATTTGCGGAATCCCCGCCTCTTCCTCCCCCCTCCCGGGGCCCCCCGAACCCCGTTTTTTTTTGTTTCTCTTGTCCTCTCTCCCCCCTCGCTCCCCCCCCGTCCCTGCACACCTATGTTGTTTTTTCCCGTGCCCCCCCTGTTTTCCTTTCTCCCCCCGTTTATCTCTCGGCGGGTGTTGTGTTTCCGCGCCCCCCCCGTGGCTTCCCCCCGCCCCGTTTCCGCGGGGCCCCTTTTGGTTGCTGCCCGGTGCCGCCGGCGTCCCGCGCGGTTTTTTTCCTGTGCTCCCCCGCGGGGGGTCCGGTACCCTTGCCCTCGGGGGTTTTGTTTGCTAGTTCCCGCCTTCCCCGCGGGCTGGGGATGGGGCAAGGGTTTTTATCGCGCAACCCCGGGGTTGTGCCCCCCCCCCCCCCGCAGGGCGCCTTGTTGTAGTGGGTGTGCCCGCGTCTCCCGCGGCGCTACGCCGCGTCGTCCCCCCCCCGCGAGAGTTGTTTTTGCGCGGTTTTTGCCCTAGGATTGTGGCCCCAGTTCCCCGCCCCCCTCCCCCTGTGCCCCGTTTGGCCGGTTTTGGCTTTTTATTGGCTTTGTCTGCCGGGCGCAAGTTGTATCTGCAACAGATGGATGATCTTCCAAATGGTGTATTGCTTTTGAAGAAAGCAATATATGGGCTTAAACAAGCAGGAAGGGAATGGAACACCAAGCTGGACGGAGTACTACGTAATATTGGATTCATTCCGTGCGAAAATGAACCATGTATGTACAAGAACGAGAGCTTGGGCAGTCTGACACTAATATTGGTCTATGTGGATGACTTAATTATTGCATCCCAAGATGAGAATGATTTACAAAACATAAAGGAAAGAATTTCGAAATCATTTGAATGTGTAGACAAGGGACCACTACATCTATTCCTTGGCATAGAAGTTCATCGGGATGGTGATCTAGGCGAGATCACTGTAAGCCAGACACAGTATATAAAGGATCTACTTCAACGGAATGGTCTAAAGAACTGTAGAACCACAGCTACACCCTTGGATCCAGGGTATCAGGTGGTTTGCCGTAATTCGGACTGCGAGAAAGTAGACGTAACATCATACCCATCAATCATTGGGGAATTGATGTGGATTGGATTGTCCACACGACCGGACATTATACATTCTGTTACCAAACTGGCACAACGTAACAAAGATCCACATATGGAGCACATGACGGCTGTAAAACATCTTCTGAGATATCTGGCTGGAACCCAGAGTTATAAATTGCACTACAAAGAGTGTCAACAGCCTTTTGAGGGGTTTGTGGATGCAGACTGGGCTGGAGACCAAACTGATCGCAAGTCTTTTACCGGATACACATTTTATTTGGCTGGAGGACCTGTTTCATGGAAGTCTGAAAAACAACAGAGTGTAGCACTCAGCAGCACTGAAGCTGAGTACATGGCCATGTCAACGGCGTGTAAGGAGGCTATTGTTTTACGAAGATTAATAGTCGAAATTGGATGCGGCAATCAGGAAACTCCAACATTTCTGTATGGGGACAATTTGAGTGCGCAGCAATTAGCTGAGAATCCTGTTCATCACTCTAGAGCAAAACATATTGACATAAGGTATCACTTTGTTCGAGATGTAATTAAGGAAGGGCAGATAAAAATGAAATACTTATCAACGGATAAAATGATTGCAGATATCTTAACAAAGAATCTGCAGAAACAAAAACATGTAGAGTTTACAAATAAGTTAAGTTTAATGTAAACACGCATACATTGAGGAAGGGTGTTGAAAATAATGTCAATGTATTGCATGTAATCGATATATCGAAAAGATCTCTTTTGTCAACACTAAATGTTCTTAAAGTCTGGCCACATGATTTATTCATTTTGTCATTCTGAATAAAAGCCTGAAGCTGAACGGTCGCTTCGTTAGAACAGAGTTTTATTTTGTATTCCGGGAACTAGGCCACAGCGGTAACACATCAATAGTTGTTATTGTTGATATTGTGATATATAAGATTTGTTTCATATTGGAAGGTTTACCGTCAGTCTCCATGTCTTCTGTTGGGTTTTGATGTAGTTGATGTGTTGTTTATGTTTTTTGATGCATCTTGGATATTGTTGGTTGGGCTGTGGTTGTCTGTGTTGTAGCTGGGTTTTTGCTATATCGTATTGGTTTGTGTGGATTCGTTTCTGGTTTGTTTTTACAAATAAGGCAGCTTTGCGTATTCGTGCATTGATCTCCTTCGTTATTGTGTTTGGGCTCAGAGCAGTTTTTGCATATTTCTAGACTTTTGAAGTGGTGGTGGGGTGTCCAAAGCGAAGACAGTTTTTGCAGCGCAAAGGAATCGGGATGGAAGATCTCAGGACGGCTTCGTAGCCGATTCTGATTGTTTTGGTTACTAGCCCTAACTTTTCGCTGAACCGGACGTCGCTGGTGAAGAGCTCCGACCTCGCACATTGCGCAAGTGTCGCGTGTCACGCTCGTCGGACATGGAGTCAATGATCTTGGTGCATCGTCAACATTGTCTGAACGCGAATAGTGCTTTAGATTGGCCTCACTCATCTGGTGTAGGAAAGGCAACGTCTTAATATCTTCTGATGTTCGATGACGTTAAGCACTGGTGATAAAGCTGGAGCCCGGGATATTCTTTTTGGCACCGTTGAAGTTGGTGAACTTGGTTCCATTGAGATAAATAGAATCGGTCGAACGTGACAAGATAGGTTCCGCTGACTTAAGTTCTGGACCGTCGTCGATGCTTACTGGGGCTGGCCTGTCATTGATTATGATGACTCCCTCGTCAATTACTGATATTGGAGCTAGATGGCTCGGCGTGCAGTTCTTGAGCGTGTTAACCGCTGACTCTTTGCAAAGGACATGTGTGATGGTCCACGGCATGATTGTATTGCAATGGTTTTACCGTGGCAGTCAGCTACGGTGTTTTCATGAACTTGCAGTAGTATTCCGGCAAATGAGTGTAGTCATATAATTAACTATATGGTGGATTTCTTGATCGTTTGCAAAAACTATTGAATCGCTGGAAACAGTTTAAAAATTTGGGTTTTACGAACTAAATTCTGTGAAGTTCTAATTGATTCCAATTACCTTTAATAATAGTATAAGTTTCCGACTTTTTTGAACACTTATTTTAATAATAAATAAATAATTGAAATAATAATTAAATAAATATATTGATTCCATTTTCTGAATATCAATAAAAAATACTCAGTCTGTGACGAGCTCTTGTCGTGTTAGGTTGACTAAAATCGTTCGGTGATCGCTGTGATATTCTTATCAGTTCTTCTTATTGTTTATTTCAATTATCTCATTCGTCCACTCACCATCGCCCTTTAAAAAAACAAAAATCAATGAACAAATATTGCTGATTCTGACACAGAAACAGAAACCACACATGTTGAAGCTTAAAATAAACCACCTCCAATGACTGTAATCAAAAAGAATACTAATCTAATTCATGATATCATGAAGGAGCTTTATATTGAAAAATATTACATTAAAACCATATCTATTGATATTAAAATATTTCTAGAACACATGGAATGTCTTGAGCCACTATTAACCAAACTTAAAGAAATAAAATGTGAATTCTACACTTACGAAACCAAAACTTCTAAACTTATAAAGCAGTCTTGTCTGGTATGGATAAACTTCCCATAAGCAATGTTAGGTCCATGTTAAAATAGTTGAGAAGAAAACCAAATCAAACTATGATCTCGTCCTATACATGGTTTATTTAGTAAACAAAAGCGTAACAGTACAACAACTGCTCAAAAATTTCATGTACATTAACCACATGAAGGTACGATGGGACTACAAGGTAAAGTCTAAAAATATAATTACACAGTGCTACAACTGCCAATTGTTTGGACATGGGTCAAACAATTGTTCAGTTAATAGTGTTTGTGCTCATGGTACCGGGCCCCACACAGCGGACTCTTGCAAAAACCCATGCAATAGCAAATGTGCAAATTGCAAAGGCAACCATCAATCCACTGACTAAGTATTAGCCCAAGCAGTTTCGATCACAATGAATCCCAATTCCAAATTATCGCAAACCTAGCCATCAAATATGTCTATGCAAATAAATAATGTACCAGACATATTAAATATTATGGCATGGAACGCCCATGCTGTTAAAAATAAACGAGTAGAGCTAATTAATTTCCTACAACCCAATAAAAATCATGTAGCTGCTTTAAGTGAAACATGGCTAACTCAAAATGATCGACTATATATACCAAACTATATTATTTACAGATGCGACAGAACAAGAAGCAGGGGTGGCGGTGTCGCCATCATTGTCAACAACAAAATATTACATGAACAAATTTCAATTTTAAAAACCCATCTAACTGTGATCGTAGTAATCAGAATTTAAACAGCCCGCAACAATTGAAACTTAAGCATTTACTCATTATACTTCCCTGCCAACACAGCGAAATGCCTGATCAATTCATGCAATGAATCTGGGGACAGGAATCATATTAAAAGTCAGTACAAATCTGACCTACTAAAAATAGCTAGAATACATTTCATAACTTAGGAAATCTGAATATAATATATCCCAACAACCCTAAATATACTTATTCCAACATGCCATAGAGCCAAGGCTCCAGATTAGATCTCTGCCTTACAAACTCTCCCAATCAGATTACTCACAAAATAGTCTTGAATAACCTGTCCTCTGATAATCTACCAATATTATTAAAATATTCTATCAATTTTGTACAGATAGATCTCAGCCAATAATCAGCAAAGCGAATTGGAAAACATTTAAGGAAATTATCTCCAATGAATTTTTAGGGTCCCACGACAACTGTAACTCTGCAAATTCGATCGATGATATTGACTTTTTTGGAAATTCATTTACAAAATTGATTAATCATGTGTTTCTTGAGGCAGTCCCTCATGAAAGAAATTACAAATAAAAACTATAAATCTCCTGAACATATAGCTGAACTTTTAAAAATTAGGAACATAATTGAAAAACAATGGATCAGAACTAGGCAGCTTCTACTTATTAGACAAAAATTATTTGTAATAACGAACAATGGAATTCAAAGCTTGGAAAACTTAAAAAGTGTACCAAACCCTTCTGGAACATAACGAAAGCGTTAAAAAAGTAAAAACAAATTATACGTTACCTGTACCTAGGTGACACAAGTTACACTTCTGGTAATGAAAAAGCTTATTTACTCTCAGACACCTTTGAACAAAAACATAGCATAACATCATCATACTCAAATCCAAAAACGATCAATTTAGTAAATTCATCTATACAGTCTTTAGCTAATAGTCATAGAAGCAGTTCACAACTCTCTAAAGTTACAAATTCTCATATTCCTAACACTATCAATACCTTAGTAACTAGGAAAAATCCCGGTTATTTGATTTTCTAGACACTTTTAATATATTACCACCAATACAATATGGGTTCAGATCTGGTCTCAGTTAGGGGGTTGTGCAACCTTAAGCTAAAAATTTTTATTAAAAATAATATACAAGGCAAAAAATCGGTAGGATTAGCTAAGCTAGACATTAAAGCTGCCTTCGACACAGTATGGCACGAAGGATTAGTACACAAATTATTAAACATAGAAACACCTATATATCTCAGTAAGATAATTCAAAGCTTTTTATCTGAGCGCGTATTTTACATCGACCAAAACTATAGCGACACATTTTGGCCGGAGTTCCACAAGACCCAGTCCTGGGCCCAGTATTATTTAATATCTACACACATGATATACCATTATCAACAAGTTGTAAGCTTTCCTTATTTGCTGACGATGCCGCCATTTATACTGCTAATATTCTGGATGCAGAAAAAAAACTATCTATCAAAACTATCTTAATAAACTAGAACGGTACTACCATATATGGGAAATCAATATAAATCCTGCTAAAACAAACGCTATATAATTATATGTAAATATTAAAAACATAAATCCCATACTTTTCCTTGGATATACAATTTAGTCAAAATAAACGATATAACAGTAAGTAATTTTTAAGATAACCATATTTCAAGTGCAAAGCATAAATGCTAAACACTGTATATAATGACATTGTATATTAGCTTTGAATAAAAACAAATTTTAAGGGAATAAAGCAAGAAAAATAAAAAATATCCTAACTTGTAGCTTGGCTTGCTGTAAATTGGGTAGATTATTTTTGATTTGGAAGAAATATATCTTTTTGAGCTCATACTAATCGGAACTATTAATTCGTTTTCAAAATATCTATATCCTATATTGAACGATTTTCGAAAAAATTACACTTATTGTAAAAAAGGGCGTGGTCCTGTAACCAATATATGGCGGTTCCATTTCATTCTACCAAGCTTTCTGAATTCAATAGTATATTTTTCCAAATTCGGACTATATTTAACCGACTTATAATTAAATGAAGTTTATAAATAACCCATCAGCACGTCGATCTCAAAACCTATAATAACTACACACTTTATATTTTCACTTCTGTTTGTATAAACACGTCGATATTAAAAACTATAATAACTACACGCTTTATATTTTGAACACCTTTTCAGAAAAATCAGGCGCAGAGTAGGCTTTGTTTGTTAATATTATTTTCTGATTTATAAAGTTAAATATAATTAAAATTAAAGTCTAATTTAACAACTAAAGCGCTGGGTGCTTAGGCCTTCGGCTTGATTATTGTAATTAATTAAGTATTTTTACATTGCTTATATTATTTAGATATATATATAAGTTAATAAGTTCTATATACCCGTGCGTTGCTACTGAGTAAGAAGACAATATTTTACGAGACTGTTTCAGTTTATTGCTCCAAAAAGACTAAAAGACTAAGAATACAAAATGTTCTTATAATAGAGCTAGCCCTGACCTATAATCGCTGATTCGGCACATATCTCCAAGCGGATCCTATTACTGCTGCCGGTGCATGGAATGTTGGCAGCGACGCAACTGTTACAAAGTTGCTGAAGTGGCCGATCATGCAGTAGTGTCCGATGACTGCATGCTCATTGGGTCAGTGACTTATGTTTGACCGGATGTGTTAACTCCTCCCTCCTTAGAACGAAGGCCGTCCTCGGTTTTTCTCAGAGTTTCAAGGACAATCCTTAAGGACGATTGTTGTTTACTTTCTTTCGCTCTCCGGTACATCTTGAGGGCCAGGAGCCCAGTGATCATGCCTATGATGACGAAAATGTTGAAGATAGTTGGCCATATTATCAGCCTTTTTTTCGACATTGTCAATGTAGTGCATGTTCCCGAGGTTCAGTTTTTTAAGATATGGTAAGCTCAGGATCTCTTGGTGTCCAGTAATATTTAGCAGAGCCGATGCGGCGGAGCCTGGACGTCGTTGAACGATATTTCTCGAGTTTACGAAGCGAGATCCATTTATGTGAGCTTCTTGGTTGAAAGTCAGTAGAAACGTACCGTGAATAAGCTGGTCCGTCTCGTTGTCTAATTTCACCTTTGCTGTTCCCTCGTTTAATATGATGATTCCATCATCTATAACCTCCAGTAGTTCCAGATGACTGGGACGGGTGCTGCAGTGTGCAACATTTTCGGAGTGCAATTTCTGCGCGCATGTTGTAGAAGGCAGCTGTTTGCAGAATGTTGAGCTGAGGGTAGCGGTGCAGTTTCCAATTGGTAGGATTTTGCCATCGCAGTCTGCTACGTTATTGTCTTCAGCGAAGTGGAGTATTGTACCGTTGTGTTGAACAGGAAAAAGTGTTATTTTTTTACAAACTAAGCTAGGATCAGGATATTTAATAATAAAGTGTAAAAACTTATGGTCTAACAAGATATTGATGTGAGCTACTTGCATTATGTCTGTTATTGTTATACTAGTAGAATGCTCGTTTAAAATTTCATTTAAATCTTGAGAGTCGAGAATGGCTGGGTTTATGATTTGAATCTTTGCGAGAGTAATTGCTGATATTAACATTTCGAGTTCCGAAATCTCAATTCGGTTTCTAGTGAGTAAAGTTTCATAGAGATGCCCAGTTTCGATCTGTCTTTCTTTTGCGAATTTAATAATGAAATTTACTGACTTTGTTAGATTGTTAATCTTTTCCTGAACTTTTGTATTTATGGCTGTTTGTTTATTAATTGATTCGTCTAATTTCTGTTGGTGAAATTTTAATGTTTCAAAATCGCCAAAGTCGGGAGTTCCAGTTATTACTTTAAGAGCTGTTCCCAGTATATTAATGCTTCGTGTGTGTCTATGATGAATGTTTACGGTTTCTAGCAGTAATTTGATGTGACCTATGTCGGATTCAAGAATTTGCTTCATATGAGACTGGGGAAAATGGTTCATAAGTGATTTTGTCTCCTCGGCAATTTCCGAGTACATGGATAAATTTGATGAATGTCTAAGGAATTTAGAGTTCTTCCAAATAACTGCGTTTCCGTCCATTAAAGGAATATAGTCAGAGTTCGAGTAGTCCGTGAGCTTTCCAGATGTTGCAGCTACAAGGGATAAGATAAGTAGAATCCAAGCCCTAGCAAAAGATACAGAAGAGATAGAGTAT
>JBAMCK010000728.1:0-15696 GCA_037075185.1 Drosophila pseudotalamancana | reverse complement strand
CAATGTTTGATTTCTAATGGGATCCCGTTTACTTGTAATGTGACGATGTTTTTCTTTTCCCGTCACATGTAGAGAACAATGCTGATGACAATAGCAAGGAGAAATAATACAACCATAGTAATCTTGTTAATATTTGATTGGGTGAAAAGATGAAGGAGCTGCCCAATGTTGTTGAGATGTAGTGCTTCTAGTGGTTGCAAAGATAAGACTTTTACTCGCTTAACTTCTTCAGGTGTCATTTAAATGATTGGAACCACTAGTTTCCTAACTACTGCTTCCATATTGTCAAATTGTCGATCGTTGATATTTATTGATTCGTTGTTGAAGTAAATTAAGTATGTTCCTCTCAAGTTTTCTGTGTTGCCATTCCAGGTCACACTGCAGTTGAAACTGTTGAGTAAAACGATGCCGGTGCCAATCTCTTCAACTTCAGTTAAGTGTTCTGCTTTGCTGAAGTTGCATTTTGCCTTACTAATTTTGGTATACAATTAGTATTACTTAAATTAACAGTTTTAGTCTTACGGCATATTGTAATATTAACAACATTTTTACAATTATTAGGTATTTCATAAAATTATTCTTTGTTTACAAAAATTCATTATGATCTAAATGTATGATTTTATTGTTATTCTATACTGGTTTGATCAAAATGTGTTCGAAATTTATATATTCTAGTACTGGTATTTTAACAAGATAAATAAGAATTGATTTGTTATGTAATATTGAAATATCAGTAAACTCAAGCATCTCCTTAACTGACAGTGAAATTAGGTCATAAGTTTTGAATATGTTAGTAGTTAGTGCTAACTCTTCCTCGCTTAAGATCACTGAGTTTATTACGTTAAGTCTGGCCTGTTTAATGGCGTGGCTGATATTAATGACTTCTTCTTTTATTAGTCTTATTTGATTTTGAAAGGTAATGGTCATTTCGTTACTGAGTGTACAGACGAATTGTATTCATAGATTGCTCTATTTAACAACTCTTGAAAATCTGTTTGTTATTTTTTTACTATTAAATATCGCTCAGTTCGGACAACGTGGAGTGAAATCTTTCAATTTGCCCATTTACTAAGCTCTTGTATGGAGGGGCTTCGTAAATTTGTATGTTTAGTTGGTCACGGAGCATGAAAGTTATCGATTCTGAATTTAGTGACTTCTCATTGTCCATTACAACACACTTTGGTACGCCATAATAAAACAAAATATCATGAAGGGGTTTTTTTATGTCTTGAATAGCTTTCGATTTTATAATTCTTGCCTGGGCCAAATTTGAAAACTTATCTATTGCAGTTAGTACTAAAACTTTCTCTGTCGAATAAAAATCTACATGGATTATATGCCCTGGGAACTGTGGTATAGGTGTTTCCTGTAACTCCGGGTTCGGAGGATGTCTGTCGTACTTCTGTTCCTTACAAACCCTGTACTGTTTAATTAAATTCGTGATCCTTTCTTTCATTTTGGGAAAGTAAAACTTTTCTGATATTTGCGCTTTATTTTCTATCATGCCTCGATGTGCTCTATTGTGTTCTTTTAGTATTTGTTCGTCCTGTTCTGTTTCAGTCAAGAGGTCTTTTACATGGAGAGAGAGATAAACCTCACTTTGTAATTCCTAAAGTGTTCTGGATAGATAGTTTGTATTTGTGTCATTATATCTTCAAAAGTTATAATACCATTGATCACTGACGGATTAAGGTATTTTTTTAATATTGATATTAAGTCGTGGGTAGAGTAACTGCTTTGATTTATTGTATGCCTATGGTACGTTGGGACCGGAATGTCGAATTTATAGTCTGCCACATTGTCTTTTTTAATGAAAATTTGATTCTTGAAAGCGTTTATAGGGACTTCTATACTATGGATTAAATATTCTGCTGAACTTTCAGCGCTATGTTGAGAAGCTGTTACCGAATTTATTTGACTTGGTCTGGACAAAGCATCTGCTACTACGTTGCATTTACCTGGTTTGTAAACCAATTCGTAATCGTATTCTTCGAGATACGCTTTCCATCTTTTAATTCGGCAATTACCATTCCAACTACTGAGTGAGTAGGTCAATGGTTGATGGTCTGTAAAGATCTTGACTTTCGTTATACCGTAAAGGTAGTTTTTGAGGCCTTTTAAGGCCCATAATTATAGCTTCAGCATCTCAGAGTGTTCTCGTTAGTGGATCATAATTTTCTATCAGGCCTGGAGAGTGTTCGTCAGAGTAGGAACTGAAATTGGTCTATAATTCGGCCATTTTTGAAACTCGTCCGTCTTCCCCTCATAAAAGATAGCCCTCTTTTGTGGTTTTGCCAGCTTAGCGAAATCTTTAATAAATCGCCTATAGTATCCTGCTAAGCCAAGGAAAGCCCTAAGATCCTTAAGTGTTCTGGGTTGGGCATAGTTGGCTATTGCTAAAACTTTATTCGGGTTTGTCTCAACACCTTTATCGGATATGATGAAGCCTAGAAATTCGACTTTATTTTTGTAAAACTCGCATTTATCTAGTTGACACTTAATATTGGCTTTTTCTAATGTTTGAAATATTGTTTCTAAATTTTTGGTGTGAGATTCTGTATCTTTACTGAAAATTATTATATCGTCGATATAAATGTAACATATTTTACCGATATGTTCCCTTAGTATGTCATCAAGCGCACGCTGGAAGATAGAAGGTGCGTTCTTTAGGCCAAATGGTAGTCTTGTAAACTCATATTTTCCGTTCATAACGGAGAAGGCTGTTTTGGGAATATCTGATTTTTGTAGAGGATTTTGATGAAATCCACTTTTGAGATCGAGTACAGAAAAAATTTTATTGTTGCCTAATTGTGCTAGTACTTCGTTTATCTCGGGTATTGGATATTTGTCAGTAATCGTAACTGTGTTAAGTTTTCTATAGTCTATTACCATCCTATACTTTTTTTCGCCAGATGCATCTATTTTTTTGGTACAATCCATACTGGGGAATTGTAGGGTGACCGTGAAGGTCGTATAATGCCGTCATTTAGAAGCTCTCTAACTTGTCTGTCTATTTCGTCTTTTAGAGGCATGGGATACTGATGAAATTTTGAATATACTGCGGATTCATGTAGAGTTCTGATTTCTGCTTCTACGTTTGTAGCGTACGTGAGTCTGTATTGTTTTCGTATAAGTGCCTAGGAATATGGTGTTTACGTTTCATAATGGTGTTTTTCTTTTAACTTGTTATTTTACTTTTAGTTCCCTTTTACTGTCATTATAATTTTCGTTAGATATTTATACCCACTTAAATCACGAATGCTATCGTGGTTCTTGCGTCAAAAAACAAAACTTGACGTTATATTCTCGGTGGTTAAAAAGATTGGCAAATTTATGGTGAGTTATTTCAACGCTTCCTCCCACTGTTACTGCGTTGAATGGTTTTTCATTAAGTTTGGGGTTGGTTACAAATTTAGGTTGAATGAAGTTCTTATTGGAGCCTGTGTCTATTAAAATTTTGAATGAATGGTTATTCCCCACCTTACACTCGAAGTATGAGAGTGAGGATTTGCTCATTCTAAAAAATTGAGGGCCGTGTCATGGGTTTCAGTATCGTCGCAGGTTTCTATTTGCTCAACATATTCTTCTAAAGTCATGTCGTACTCGTCCTGTTCGCTATGCTCCGCAAGTGTCTGTTCATACTGTTCGTATTCTGTTGTTGTGGCGTAGGCTTCGGCATAACTTTGCTCAGGCTGGGTATGAAAAATTCTTTGCCTTTTCCCATCTTGGTTTACCGGTATAGGGGGCCTCTTGCCTGACTCGAACTGAGGTCGATTCATGTAATTGACCATTTTTGTTTGGACACTATTGTCTACTTCCATTGGTACGGGAGGTTTTGCCGCGATCGGACGAGGTGGGGCTACTGGTAGAGTGTGACGATATTGATTGAATGGAGTCTGTTGAAATCTAGTGTTGGTCTGTTGACCAACGTAGTTTTGTGGTGGTTGATAATAACCAGGTTGTGCTTGGTTATAGTATGGCCGTGTTTGCTGGAATGTGTTTCTCGGAGGTACTGGTGGTGCACTATGTGTTGGGACAAAGGTGGGTTGCCAATATGCTGCGTTATTTGGCTGGACAGGAATAAATTTACGGGGTGCCGGAGTTTGTTTTTGGTCTGAGTTCCTAAAAGTCAGGTTATGTGGTTTATTATTTGCGTAATTAGTTCTGTAATTCTGATTTTCTAGTTTTAAACACAAGTGTAGAGCTTGAGGTAGGTCTGTTGGCTCTTTTATGCCAAGAAGTCTTGGTAGATCACCACGTAGTCCCCTTACAAATGTGTCTAGTGCCCTGTCTCTATATGACTTTGTCATTACAACCTCTGTTTGTCTGTCCAGATTCATGCAACTAACCTTATTGAGAATAAGCCACAAATGTTTGTAAATATTTTGGTAGAATTCTTCTACTGTTTGTTGTCCTCCCTGAATCAGGGTTGTCAACTGGTATTCTAGGGTGCTCAGATCGCGTTTGTCTGCGAAGTGTAATGTGAGACATCTAGATATTGCCTCCCAATTTAGAGACACATTGTACGAGTCGAGTACTTGATCGGCGTGCTGTGTTATTTTTTGGCGGATGGTCTGTAAGATCCCAAAATATTTGGGTGACCCCTTTATACCAGAGTATGCCTCAAGAATCCTATCAACGTTTTTCTTCCAAGAGCTAAACTCAGATGGATTGCCAGAAAACTCTCTCATACATTTCACTATATCTGGAACGCGATCTAGTTCTGTAACGTTATTTCCGTATTCCGGGTCTATAGTATAGCCCACGGCTTCGGCAAAATCGTTATTATTTCTACCGACGTTCATACGTTCTAGAAGTGCTGGCAGTCGCTGAGCAATCAGCTGATCGATTTGATTCTCATTCAAAATATCCCCAATGTTTCGGTTACCCTGAAACTCTATCTGCCTATTTGCATTTCTTTGTTGTTGTCGAGTGCTGGATTCGTCACTAGCAGCGTTGCTTGTCTGTGGGTATGGGACACCTTCTGGTGCATTAAATATGGGAGCTCGTACCAGGTTGTTTGGATTTGCCATGATAACTTAGTATAAAATGTCAAATTTAGGTAATTGAATTCAAAATGTAGTGTAAATGCTAAAAAATTTATTAGTTATTTAAATAAACAATTATTTAAAATAAAAAAAATTTTAAATTATTTTGTTATTAAGATTATTCTTATTTTTCGTTATTTTTACTCTATATAAAAAAAAATATTTTATTTTTATTTTATATATTTTTTTAAAAACTTTTTCTTCGCAATTTATTATTCTTATTAATTATTAATTATTTTCTTATTTATTATCTTTCACATATAAAAAATTTTTCATTTAATTTTCGTTAATATCTACTTTTTTTCTCTTTCGTTAAAATTTTCTTGTTATTTTTCACTTATTATTTTTCGTATATTTTTTTTAATATCTATTTCTTTCTTACATTTGAATTATTGTCGTCGACGTCATCTCCGATGTTTTAGAATAGTTCCTTATTGGTTTCCCTACTAATGGTTCCGCAGGTCATACAGAAGTGAGATGTGCTCTGGGATCATACAGAGCGTGCCTCCAACGTTACGCAATGTTTTATTGCGATTTGGTTTTGAGTCTTTGTGTGCCGATCGGTTGATCGGGAGTCTAAGTCACAACAAAGTAGCGATTGACACTTAATAACCGTTTTGCTTTATCGCGTCGAATCACTTTTTTAACACACTTAGAGTCAGTTTTGCTCTGTCGTGGTTAATTATTACCGATACGCGTACTTAGAAGACGTTTTGTTCTATCGTAATCACGATCGGTCCCTGCTCGGGCGCCAGTTAACTTTTTTAATATTTATTCAATAATAAATAAATCAACGAGTGTTGTTGAGATGTTCTTTATTGTTTCAACTATATTCTTAGACTGATTTTACTTCGATCAATTTTACCCTGGCTAAGCTATGTTCTGGCTATTGGCGCTGCCGGCGTTCGTTGCGACGTCGCAGTGGCATCCGGTGTCAGCTTGGTTCTATGGAATTTTGTTTATGTCAAAGACGCTGACTAAGCTTTTGCCTACTCAGACAGTTCTTTGACCGAAGCGGGATATTGTGCAAGATTGTAGTTAGCTTGCAACTTTGTTCGCGTTAACTTATATAAACTATGCCGGCAGGACAACATTAAAATTATTCGAATTTGTCAATTAGTAATTTTTTCATATGACATGCCTTGTGCAACACCACTCCACTATGTTTATCCAAATGCCGATATTAACTACAAAACAAACCACTTACCTATACATATTCATGCATTACAATACTAAAGAAATCACAACCTTATTATATTTACTATATAACATTACATAATGCATTTTCATGATTCAAATACTAAAGCAATCAAAAATTCAAGAATACTCTCCACAATTATATGAATTTGTCACATAGAAATTTTTTAATATGACATGACTTGTGCTAAACCACTCCACAATGTTGGTTTCTGATTTGATATCTATAAGCTGATATTTACTACAAAACAAACTACGTACCTATACGTATTCATGCATTACAATACTAAGGAAATCACAACTTTATTATATTATGATTTGTGTCATAAATAAACTTTTCCGGCAGGACAACACTCTACAATCATATGAATTTGACACTCATAAATTTTTTCATTAGACATGCCTCACGCGACACAAGTTCACTATGTTGGTCTTCGACTCGTTTTCTAGATACCGATATTTAGTATAAAACATACCACTTTACATTTTAATGCATTACAATAATAAAGAAATCAGAAATTCATTATCTTATACTAAACTATGCCGGCAGGAAAACATTCCACACTCCTTTGAATTTCCCACTTAGATATTCTAAGCGCGGATATTTAATATGTAACATACAACATACCTATGCATTTTCATCCATAACAATACTTAAGCAATTAGTAATTCATTATCTTGTGCTTTTAGTCATACATAAACTATGGTGGCAAGAGTACATTCCACAATCATATGAATTTGCCACCGAGAAATTTTTTCATATGACTTGGATTGCGTGACACGACCCACCATGTTGGTTTTTCACACGGAATCTGAACTGCCGATATTACAATAATATTAAAATCACAAGTTCATTATCTAATGTATTTAGTCATATATAAACTATGCCGGCAGGACAACATTAAAATTATTCGAATTTGTCAAATAGAAATTTTTTCATATGACATGCCTTGTGCAACACCACTCCACCATGTTGGTTTTTGACTTGTTTTCTAAAATCCGATATTTAGTACAAAACATTCCACTGACCTATACCGTTTTCTGAAATACCGATTTTTAAAAAGTCAATGATATATATATTTTATGGCATTAAAATAAAAATAGAGTCATTAAACTTCATTATTTTTCGTCTTGAGTCGTATATACACTCCACAGGACAGCACTCCACAATCTATGAACTTGCCACATAGAAATATTTTTATATGACGACCCACCATGTTGGTTTTTAACACGATTTGTAAACGCGGATATTTACTATATGACATACCACATACCTATGCATAAACTATGCCGGCAGGACAACATTCCACAATCATTCGAATTTACCACTTATATATTCTAAACGCGGATATTTACTATATAACATACCACATACCTGGGCATTTTCATGCATTACAATACTAAAGCAATCATTATCTTATGCTCATACGTAAACTATGGCGGCAAGAGCACACTTCACACTCATTCTGAATTTGTCACTTAGAAATTTTTTCATTAGACTTTCCTCACGCGACACAACTTCACTATGTTGGTTTCTGACTCTTGCATGCATTACAATAATAAAGAAATCACAAATTCATTATGTTGGTTCTTGACTCGTTTTCTAAAAGCCGATATTTATCCTATATCAAAACAATCACAAATTCATAATCTTATGCTTTTAATCATATATAATCTATGGCGGCAAGACTACAATCCACAATCATATGAATTTGTCACATAGAAGTATTTTCATATCACTTGGATTGTGTGACACAACTCACCATGTTGTTTTTTTGACACGATTTCTCAAATGCCGGTATTTACCACAAAACATACCATTTACCTATAGATTTTTCATTATCTTATATATATTTAGTCAGTACACGGTATCTGAAATGCCGATAGGTAGTACAAAACATACCACTTACCTATACATTGACATGCATTACAATAATATTGAAATCACAACTTCATTATCTTATGTATTTATATATTATATATATATATAAATATAAATTTTTTAAATTAGTTACGCCATACATAAACTATGGCGGCAAGAAAACACTCCACAATGATATGAATTTGTCATATACAATTTTTTCTACCACATGTCTTCCGCGACACAACTCCACGATGTTGGTTTTTGACACGTTTTCTGTAATGCCTATATTTATGCCAAAAAACGCGAATAACATTTTTTTTATGCATTCAAATATGAATGCAATCACTTTACTTCACTATTTTATGTTGTGAATAATATATAAATTATGCCGGCATGGGTACATTACTCCAGTATGTTCATTCTTGACTCGTTTTCTAAAAGCCAATATTTCGTGTAAAGCATACCATTAACTTACAAATTTTTATGCTTTACTATAATAAAGTAATCACAACTTCATTATCTTACGTACTTAGTCTATTATAAACTATGCCGGCATGACAACACTCCACAATAATATGAATTTGTCACTTACTACAAAAGGAATTTTTTCATATGACATGCCTTGCGCGACACAATATCACTATGTTGGTTTTTGACAACTATTCTGAAATGCCGATATTTACTACAAATGATACCGCATACCTATACATTTTCTGGCTGTACTATTATAAAGCAATCTTAAATTTATTAGTTACGCTTTTCGTCATACATAAACTATGGCGGCAAGAAAACACTCCACAATGATATGAATTTGTCATATACAATTTTTTCTACTACATGTCTTGCGCGACATGACTCCACGGTGTTGGTTTTTGACACGTTTTTTGTAATGCCGATATTTATGCCAAAAAACGCGAATAACATTTTTTTTATGCATTCAAAAAGGAATAAAATCACTTAACTTTTATATTCTATGTTTTGAATCATATATAAACCTTGCCGAAAGTAAAAACACTCCACAATTGTATGAATTTGTCACTAAGAAATCTTTTCATATGACATGTCTTGCGCGACTGCATATCACTTGTTTTCTAACAGCCGATATTTAGTATAAAACATACCTGCATACATGCATTACAATAATACAACAATTACAACTTCATTATCCATATATAAACTATGGCAGGAAGAAAACACTCCACAGTCATATGAATTAATCAGTAAGGATTTTTTGCATATGGATTGCCTTGGACGACACCACTCCAGCTTGTTGGTTTTTGACCCGTTTTGTTACAGCCGATATTTACAACAAAACATACCACTTACCTTTACATTTTCATGCTTAACTATTATAAAGCAAACATAATTCATTAGTTACGCTTTTCGTCATACATAAACTATGGCGACAAAAAACACTCTACAATCATACGAATTTGTCACTATAGATATGTTCTCTATATGACATGCCTTGCGCGACATGACTCCACTCTGTTGATGTTTGACACGATTTCTGAAATGCCGATACTAACTACAAAACATACCAGTTACCTATACATTTTCATGCATTAGAATAACAAGGCAATAACAACTTCACTTAATTTAATGTTTTGAGTCATATAGTAACTATGGCGGCAAGTAAAACATTCCACAGTCGTATGAATATGTCACTTAGAAATCTTTTCATATGACTTGTCTTGCGTGACACAGTCCAGTATGTTGATTTAACACGATTTCAGTAATGCATACTACATATCATTTACCTATAACACATTTGTATGCATTACTATAATAATGAAATCACAACTTCATTATCTTATGTATTATTTTAGTCATATATGTCATACTATAAAAAAGGCGGCAAAAAAACATTCCACAGTCATATGAATTAGTCAGTAAGAATTTCTTTTCATGTCACATGCATTGCGCGACTGCAGCTACCACTATGTTGTGTTCGACTCGTTATCTGAACAGCCGTATATTTTGCATAAAATCATACCTGTTGTATGTATATATTCATGCATTAAAATAGTAGCTATCAAACTGTACTTGTTCAATATCTCCACTTTATATAAACTATGGCAGGAAGACCAACACTCCACAGTCATATGAATTAGTCACTAAGGGTCTTTTCATATGCCTTGCCTTGCACGACGCCTCTCCAGCGTGTTGGCGGAATTTGACCATTTTCCCGATATTCACTACGAAACAAATTTATTATGCATTCAAAAGGATACTAAAATCGACTTAAATGTATTATAAGCTATCGCTTTTGAATCATACATAAACCTATGCCGACAAGTAAAACACTCCTCAATCGTATGAATTTGTCACCAAGAATTTTTTTTTGATATGACACGTCTTGCGCGACTGCAAATCACTTGTTGGTTTTTTACAGTCTGAAATGCCGATATTTAGTACAAAACATACACATGCCTATACATTTTTCTGGCATTCACAATAATACAAGCAATCTTACAACTTACTAGTTACGCTTTTCGTCATACATAAACTATGGCAGGCAAGAAAACACTCCACAGTCACATGAATTAATCAGTGACTACAGAAAGGAATTTTTTCATATGGCATTGCCTTGCGCGACACACATCTCCAGCTGTGTTGGTTTTTGACCACGTATTCTGAACAGCCGATATTCACTACAAATGAAACCGCATACCTATACATTTACTAGCTATTACTATAATAAAGCAATCATAAATGTATTATAAGTAACGCTTTTCCTTATACATAAACTATGGCGGCAAAAAAACACTCCACAATCATATGAATTTGTCACTTAGGATTTTTTCATATGACACGCCTTGCGCGACACAACACCACTATGTTGGTTTTTGACACGTTTTCTGTAATGCCGATATTTATGCCAAAAAACGCGAATAACATTTTTTTATGCATTCAACAAGGAATAAAATCACTTAACTCTATTATTTTATGTTTTGAATCATATAAAAACCATGCCGAAAGTAAAAACACTCCACAATTGTATGAATTTGTCACTTAGAAATCTTTTCATATGACATGTCTTGCGCGACACCACTCCAGTATGTTGCACTTTAACACGATTTCAGAAATGCCGACATTTACTACAAAACATTCCACTTACCTTTACACATTCATGCATTACAGTACTACAGAAATCACAACTTCATTATCTTATGTATTATTTTATTTTTATATGTCATATATAAAAAAAGGCGGCAAAAAAACACTCCACAATCATATGACTTTGTCATTTAGAATTTCTTTTCTGTCACATGCCTTGCGCGACTGCATACCACTATGTAGGTTTTTGACTCGTTTTCTAACAGCCGATATTTTGTATAAAACATACCTGCATACATGCATTACAATAATACAATAATTACTTCTTCATTATTCATATATAAACTATGGCAGGAAGAAAACACTCCACAGTCATATGAATTAATCAGTAAGGGTTTTTTCATATGCCTTGCCTTGGACGACACCACTCCAGCTTGTTGGCTTTTGACCCGTTTTCTTACAGCCGATATTTACAACAAAACATACCATTTACCTTTACATTTTCTTGCTTTACTATTATAAAGCAAACATAAATTCATTAGTTACGCTTTTCGTCATACATAAACTATGGCGGCAAGAAAACACTCCACAATGATATGAATTTGTCATATACAATTTTTTCTACTACATGTCTTGCGCGACATGACTCCACGATGTTGGTTTTTGACACGTTTTCTGTTATGCTTATATTTATGCCAAAAAACGCGAATGACATTTTTTTTATGCATTCAAAAAGGAATAAAATCACTTAACTTTTATATTCTATGTTTTTAATCATATATAAACCTTGCCGAAAGTAAAAACACTCCACAATTGTATGAATTGTTCACTAAGAAATCTTTTCATATGACATGTCTTGCGTGACTGCATATCACTTGTTTTCTAACAGCCGATATTTAGTATAAAACATACCTGCATACATGCATTACAATAATACAACAATTACAACTTCATTATACATATATAAACTATGGCAGGAAGAAAACACTCCACAGTCATATGAAATAATCAGTAAGGATTTTTTGCATATGGCTTGCCTTGGACGACACCACTCCAGCTTGTTGGTTTTTGACCCGTTTTCTTACAGCCGATACTTACAACAAAACATACCACTTACCTTTACATTTTCATGCTTAACTATTATAAAGCAAACATAAATTCATTAGTTACGCTTTTCGTCATACATAAACTATGGCGACAAAAAACACTCTACAATCATACGAATTTGTCACTTAGATATGTTTTCATATGACATGCCTTGCGCGACATAACACCACTCTGTTGATGTTTGACACAATTTCTGAAATACCGATATTAACTACAAAACATACCAGTTACCTATACATTTTCATGCATTACTATAATAATGCAATCACAACTTCGTTATCTTATGTTATTAGTCATATAGTAACTATGGCGGCAAGAAAACATTCCACAGTCATATGAATATGTCACTTAGTTTTTCTTAGGTTTTCTAACAGCCGATGTTTAGTTTATAACATATCATTTACCTATAAATTTGCATGCATTACTATAATAATGCAATCACAACTTCTTTATATTATGTTATTAGTCATATAGTAACTATGGCGGCAAGAAAACATTCCACAGTCATATGAATTAATCAGTAAGGATTTTTTTCATATGGCTTGCAGGTCCAGTTAGACGGCTCCATAATCCCTAGTAGCGCAACAGTCAAATACCTGGGCCTTCTACTCGACAGAAGACTCACTTGGAGGCCCCACCTACAATACATAAGGAAGCAGCTGGATGTGAAGTGGAAGAAATACCTCTGGCTTCTGGGTAAAAAATCAAAGATGAAGCTTAGAACAAAGCTCCTCACTTACAACGCCATCCTAAGACCCATCTGGACAAACGGTATCTCTAATTGGGGCACCACTAACGCCAGTAATCGTTAAATCATTCAACGATTCGAAAACAGAACTCTAAGGCTGATCACAGATGCCAACATATACACGACAAACGCCGAAATACACGACGTTCTTGGTATTCCTACTATCCAGCAGGAGGTGGTCAGACTGTCCACCAAATACATCGCACGCCTGGACAGGCACACCAACGCTACTGCAATCAACCTCCTCGATAATAGCGTCACAACCTGAAGGCTGAAAAGGCATCACCCCCTAGACCTCCCATAGACAAACGTATGTTAATCCCACCTTTATTAAACCACTCTTTGTAAGCCCCCGCTAAGTTAAGCTAAGCAGTTTACTGATTGTCCACGAGGACAGATTGTAAACAGACAACCAGAGATAATCAAAATAAAAAAAAAAATATGTAGTTATGAAACTTTATTGTTCCATATTTCCAATCATATATTAACTATCCGTTAAGCCAACACAGCACAATCATAAGAATTTGACGTTTTAGAATTTTTTTCATATGGCTTGTCTTGTGCGACACCACTCCAGCTTGTTGGTTCTTGACCCATTTTCTAACAGCCTTCTTGAATTACTATAATAAAGCAATCATAAATTCATTGGTTACGCTTTTCGTCCACTCCACAATCATATGAATTTGTCACTTTTGATTTTTTTCATATAGCTTGCGTTGTTTGACACTACTTCAGCTTATTGGTTCTTGACCCGTTTTCTAACAGCCGATATTTACTACAAAACATTCCAGTTGACTTATTTTCTAGAAGCCGATATTTAATATAAAACATACCATTTACCTGTACATTTTCATGCTTCACTATAATAAAGCAATCACAACTTCATTATCTTATGTTATTAGTCATAGATAAACTATGGCGGCAAAAATTGAATTGGTCATTTAGATTTTTTTTTCTATCACATGCCTTGCGCGACACCATTCCACTATGTTGGTTTTTCACTCGATTTCTAGAAGCCGATATTAAGCCGATATAAAGCAATCACAACTTCATTATCTTATGTATTAGTCATAGATAAACTATGGCGGCAAAAAAGCACTCCACAATCATATGAATTGGTCATTTATATTTTTTTTCGATCACATGCCTTGCGCGACACCATTCCACTATATTGGTTTTTCACTCGATTTCTAGAAGACGATATTTGGTATAAAACATACCACTTACCTATAAATTTGCATGCTTCACTATAATAATGAATTGACAACTTCATTATCTTGTGTTATTAGTCATACAAAAACTATGGCGGCAAGAAAGCACTCCACGGCAAGAAAACACTCCACAATCATATGAATATGTCACTTAGAATTTTTTTCATATGACATGCCTTGCGCGACAAAACTCCATTATGTTGCTTAAAATGCTTATATATTTTCTCCAAAACACTCCAGTTGTATGTACATTTTAATGTATTAAAGTAAAATTGTTGATATTGAACTTTATTGTTCTTGTAAACTCCTAGAATAATACACGAACGTCTACTGATGGCTACAAGGTAACCAGATTTTCTTAGCTATATTTTCCTAGACGTCCACTCGGTTCGCTGGTTCAATTACAAGAGACAGGATCAGGAAGTCGGTCTGACCAACAGTCCCTCATTTACATTTTTTGAAACGCGTAAATACTAAAAATACTTAAATACTATAATAGAGTCGAACTTAATACTTATCGATAGCTGCCAACACTTAAACATCGAAATGAACTAAATTAAAATATCTTACATTCTATATATCCAATCTTATATCAACTATCCGTTAAGCCACTTCACAATCATATTAACATGTCATTTATAATTTTTTTCATATGACTTGCATTGCGCGACAAAACTCCATTATGTTGTTTAAAATGCTTATATATTTTCTCCAAAACACTCCAGTTGTATGTACATTTTAATGTATTAAAGTAAAATTGTAATTATTAAACTTTATTGTTCTTGTAATCTCCTTGAATAATACACGAATGTCTATCGATGGCTACAAGTTAACCAGATGTTTTCAGCTATATTTTCCTGGACGTCCACTCGGTTCGCTGGTTCAATTACAAGAGACAGGATCAGGAAGTCGGTCTGACCAACATTCCCTCCTTTACAATTTTTTGAAACGCGTAAATACTAAAAATACTTAAATACTATAATAGAGTCGAACTTAATACTTATCGATAGCTGCCAACACTTAAACATCGAAATGAACTAAATTAAAATATCTTACATTCTATATATCCAATCTTATATCAACTATCCGTTAAGCCACTTCACAATCATATTAACATGTCATTTATAATTTTTTTCATATGACTTGCATTGCGCGACAAAACTCCATTATGTTGTTTAAAATGCTTATATATTTTCTCCAAAACACTCCAGTTGTATGTACATTTTAATGTATTAAAGTAAAATTGTAATTATTAAACTTTATTGTTCTTGTAATCTCCTTGAATAATACACGAATGTCTATCGATGGCTACAAGTTAACCAGATGTTTTCAGCTATATTTTCCTGGACGTCCACTCGGTTCGCTGGTTCAATTACAAGAGACAGGATCAGGAAGTCGGTCTGACCAACATTCCCTCCTTTACAATTTTTTGAAACGCGTAAATACTAAAAATACTTAAAT
>JBAMCK010000723.1:0-29012 GCA_037075185.1 Drosophila pseudotalamancana | reverse complement strand
TGTGGGATTTGGTTTATTAGAATTAACCAATCCTGTTTATTTTATAAGTTTGATTATATAATGTTAAAATATTGATAATTTGTTGAGTTAAATCGTCTGTGAGCGTCGTTTCCGTTAATTCGTTGCAACGTTGCAAGCGTCGTTTTGCAGCGTTTCTTTCTCAATCCGTCGTTGTTCAACTCTTCTATTCAACTCCTCCTGTCTCTATATCAGTTTTGCACAGATCAGCTGATCTGTGGTAGTCTGGGCGGCGTTGCCAGATCCGTTGCCACAGCTCGGCCATCCTTCTATACATTCGTCCCGAATGTGTCCTCCACGTCTGTAGGTATCCACGGTTTCATGTATTCGGCACAGGTCGATGTATACCTGGGCCCGTCGCAAAAAGCGGCTTTGACCACATCATAGGTGTCTTGCGGCTTCACCTTGGTGACACGATAAGGTCCTAAGTATTTTGGCTTAAGTTTCAGCCCACCTCCTAGTTGAGTTAGCTTGATGGAGACCAGGTCGCTGACCTTCTATGTCGATGCTGGTCTTCGTCTCAAGTTGTACGTTTTCGTGTTTTCAACCTGTAACGATAAGATTTGTTTTTTAGCGGATTTCCGAAGCTCGTCTCTGTTGTCCTTGGAACATCTGTATAATCTCGATCTCAATCATTTGCTTCACTTCAACATCTGCATTTGTTCGCATTTTAGTTCCGACGAGTAGTTCAAATGGTGTCATCTGGGTACTTCTGCAGTATGTTGAGTTTATGGCTTGTTGCACCTGGTCCACGAACTTGGACCATTTGCTTGGATCTTCGATTGTCAATTTGGCTAAAACCGATATGATGATAGCATTGAGCCGTTTAATCTGTCCGTTTGCCTCGTGGTAATCCTGCTGGTAACAGCATGATGTATTATATTTTCCGATTCGCAGTATTTATTAAAATCATCAGAAGTGAATGCACGATCCTCGATCGGATATAATTTGAGTAGGATTTCCAAACAGGTAACCTTTGCTTCTGCAGCCGTGTTATTACGTCATTTGCTGATGTCGTCTTGGTTGGATAAAGCCAACAGAACTTAGTAAATCCATCGATTACGAGCTAAAATGTGCTTATACTGTCGGTGTGTTGGATTCCAAAGGTCCTAAGAAGTCGATGTGGTAAATCTGCAAAGGTGCCTCTTTCTTCGGCAGCGGATGCAGCTCGCCTTCTTTTTCCAAGTTTTCTATTTGTTACAATGCAGGGAATGCAGCATCTAACTTGCTGTTGAATTTTTTCGTCGATTTTCGGTACTGTAGTACTCTTTGCCAATTATTTCTTTTGTTTTCTTAACAGAAAAATGACCTTTTTCGTGAGCTCTTTTTATGATTTCGCGTTGAAAAGGTAATGGAACTACTATTAGTTCGATTTCGTCGATTAGTTTGTGCAGTAAACCAGCCTTCATAAAGTAGTGGGCAGTGTGCGATTTGTCTTTTCAGCAAGAATATCTATAATGGCTTTGAGTTCTTCGTCCTGAGATTGTAGATACTTTAGCTTGCTATGCAGACTATCCTCGGTTATCGTCATTACGGTATGTCTACTTAAGGCGTCTGCGTGGCGTAGTCGTGAGCCTGATCTATGTTCTACAGTGAAATCAAAGTCTTTCAGCAGTAGAATCCAATGTGCCACTCTGGTACATACATCTCGTTTGTCTACAGTCTTTGTAAACGCGTTGCAGTCGCTCACGAGCTTAAAATGCTTGCCAAGAAAATACACTCTAAACTTCTGTAAAGCTTCTACGACAGCAAAGTATCTCCAGCTCGTAACTCGAATATTTTCGTTCAGCATCAGAAGTCTTTTTTTACTCATATAGTAAACTGGGTGAAGCAGACCATCGTCAGGTGATTTTTGAAGAAGAACTGCGCCAAATCCATCAATAGAAGCATCCGTGTGCAGTTCTGTTTCATGTTACGGATGAAAAATCTTCAGGATGGGCTTCCATCTGTGATTAAAGATTTCAGTGTGTTGATCGCCGTCATTTCGTTTTCGTCGAGACGAAATTTTGCATCTTGCTTGAGCAAATCTGTAAGGGGCTTAGTAATGCGTGAAAAATTAAGAATAAATTTTCGGAAATAACCGACAAGTCCCAAGAACCGTTGCAGTTGCTTCTGGTTAATAGGAATCGGATACTTGCTTACAGCCTTCGTTTTGCTTCGGATATACCGGATCTTATGGTTTTCAATTATATGTCCCAAAAATTCAATTTTTGTTTTTTTAGGAAGCAGCATTTCTTCAAATTTAAGACCAGTCCGTAATCTTTGCATTGTTTAAATACTTCCTTCAGGTTGAGTAAAGCTTCGTCTTCATTTTTGCCAGGAACAATAATATCGTCAACGTAAGGAAAAGGATACCTTTCCGTGTCAGATCTCGGAAAATTGCATTTATATGTCGTTAAAAAAGCTCCAGGCGAGTTCGCTACAACCAAACGGAACCTTGCAAAATTGATACTGACCGCTGTGTGTTCCAAAATTATGTAAATTTACGACTTTCCTTTTTAACCTCGACGTGGAAAAATTCATTTTTTTAAGTCTAGCGTGCTAAACAGCTTTGCTTCTACTAATGGTAAGGGAAAGTAGTCTCCGAACAATAACCTTATTGACTCAACGATATGTCAATGCAAAGCCTTGGAGTACCGTCACGTTTCTTTACCAATATCAGGGGCTGACATATTCTGATTCAGAGATTTCCACTATGTTATCTTTAAGCCATTGATCAACTTGATCATCTATGGCGCATCGTTCTGAGAATGCAAATCTGCGTGGTCGGCAATAAATTGGTGAGTCGTCTTTCAGTACTATTTGCATTTTTACGTTTGACGTTTTTGAATTAGCCGGTTCGTAGTTTTTTATAAGGCGCGTTACTTCATTTTTTGCAGCGAAACTTGCCCGTGCGTCTATGTCAATTTCAATGTCATCGTTAGTTGCAGTGTTAATGTTCATTATTGGACATACTTTTGCCATAGCATCGTTATTTCTTGGTTTCTCGATTGTTATGCCATCGCGATTAATTTTTATTTCAGCTTCTTTACAAAATCTTCGCCTAACAAAACTTCAACGTCCATAAACTCGTCAGATACTACCAAAAAATTCACACTAAAGTCGTGGCCATCAATTTTCACATTGCTTTTTAACGAACCTAGAGGTTTTATTTTGTTTTGTTTCCCGAAACCGATAAGAAATACGCTTACTGAGCTTAAAACTGGACTATTAAGCTTTGTAAATGACCGCTTATTCATAATGTTATATTTGCTGCCAGTGTCTATTAGAGCTACATACTGCTCGTTATTTACTTGGATTTTCTTACACGTCGACATATGTTCAGTCGATAGACTGCGCGTATTACATGGCGTCGTTTCTGAGTCACTGATTTTTATTCGGGCAGTAGTTTTGATATGTGTCCATAATCATTGCAGTTGAAACACTTTCTGCCTTTACTTTTGTTCTACATTTGTCTGATGTATGTCCTTTGCCACCACAGTTTAAACATTTCACATCTTTGGTTTCTTTATTCTTCTCCAAATCTTTTTTATTTGCGTTGATATACTGATTTTTTGTCATTGCTTTTTCACATTTCCCGAACTTTCACGTAATTTCTCATAACATTTTAATTTGTCTTTAAAATACTTTCAAAATTTTGGCGTTATAAACATTTGATTTGTTAACACTCAAGTCGTTTATTCCGTTTATTACGTACTGCATTAAAGCATCATTTTCGATATTTTATCGTGAAGCAAGTTCATTCATTTTCAATAAATATTCAAGTACACTTTCGTTTCGATTCAATTTTCTCTCTGACATCATTTTATGTAATTGTGCACTGTTTGTTTGGCTTTCAAATTCACTTATAAGAGAGTCTTTCAACATTTGCCAATTTTTAATGCCACGGTTCACTATTATGTATATTTTTGCAAGTCCTTTTAACGATCGTTTGGCAAAAATAAATTTCTGTAAATCGTCCCATTGCATTATTGAAGCCATTTCCTCAGAAATCACTAACCCAGATTTCAACCGGTAAAGAGTCGTCTCCACTAAAGGTTGTAATGAATCCTCAATATCGTGGAAGCTTATAGAGAATTTCGTCGGTTGCATATTCATAGAAACTGGTGTTGAATCAATGTTTCTTGCACATTACTGTAGAATGTGCCAGCGTATTGGTGTGAGACTCGGCTATTGCAGCTGTTCTAAATCACCACTATTTGAACTGATTGCTCTGCTTGCTACCTCGGTGACGTCACGGTTGCTTATTATTGTATCATTTTGGTCTTCATCGTCGTTTTCACTTTCCGCTTCTTTGTTGCCATCCACAAGGAAATTTGATTTCGTCAGATTGTGAAATATGTGTTCAGCTAAGTAGTGTTCTCATTGTGTTGTAAAATCCAAAATGTTGCCAAACAACGACTAAATTGTTGTTTGACAAATTTGCAGCAATATATTCGAATTTTCTCGTAAATTCATCCGATTGTCTTCATCAAATCCGTTAAATGCACGTAAACGCTCTTTTTGCGGTAATGTGATCACCTTCGTATTGGAAGACAAATTTGTGCAATAAGGCAATATTATGTTTCTTTTCTCGCTTTAAGGCTACTACGAATATTCTCTAAAATCATCAAGCTTCGACATGTTTAACTTCGCTTTTCTACGTATTTATGTATATATATGTACAGTCGTGTGTACGTTTAGTTTTTCGTTTGCTTGTTTGTTTAAGAACTCTCGCCGCACTTGTCTTATTTACGCGTTTTATTTTCTTGGCGTCGTTGTGCTACACATAAAACTTTTTATTTTAACACTTTTAATTCTTCTGTGTTTATTTCGTTGAAACGTTGTCGTACAGTTCTTTTTTTTTTCCTATTTCTGTGGTTTGGGCCTCAAATATGTGGGATCACTCACGTCGTTTGGCAGTCTGTTCATTGGTTGAGCCCCCAAATATGTGGGATCACTCACGTCGTTTTGGCAGCTGTTCATAGGTTGAGCCCCAAATATGTGGGATCACTCACGTCGTTTGGCAGTCTGTTCATAGGTTGAGCCCCCAAACCATGTGGGATCATTTCAAGTCTGGTTGGCAGTCTGTTCATGGTTGAGCCCCCAAATATGTGGGATTTTGGTTTCTTAGAATTAACCAATCCTGTTTATTTTATAGGTTTGATTATATAATGTTAAAATATTGATAATTTGTTGAATTAAATCGTCTGTGAGCGTCGTTTCGTTAATTCGTTGCAACGTTGCAAGCGTCGTTTTGCAGCGTTTCTTTTCTCACGTCCGTCGTTGTTCAACTCTTCTGTCTAACCCTGTGTCTATATCAGTTTTGCACAGATCGCTGATCTGTGGACGGTAGTCTGGGCGGCGTTGCCAGATCCGTTCCCACAGATATAATAGTTTTCGAGATTACCGTGTATAACAGTTAATAATCAACTTTAAATTGTTATAACGTGGCTAACTATAGTCCGATTTTGAAGAATAGAATAATGTTTCAGACTCAGGGAGCTCGGTAGAATGCAAAAGTCCCACTATATATTGGATTTTTAAACCAGGTATTCAAAAATTCAAGTCCGTAGCTATAATAGTTTTCGAGATCGACGTGTATAAAAATTGATAATCAACTTTTTAAATGTTATAACTCGGTTAAATGTAGTCCGATTCTGGTGAAGACACTTGTCAGGCCCAGAGAGTTCGGTAGAATGCAATAGTTTCACATATTGATTTTTGAACCAATGCGTTATAGCGACTGTCAGATAGTTTCGGAGAAGTATTCAAAAAATTCAAGATATAATAGTTTCCGAGATCGCCGTGTTATTCAACCCGACGACGTCGTATTAAAGAAATTAATAATCAACTTTAATTGTAATAACTCGATTAAATATAGTCCGATTTAGGTATAGGAACTGTTTCAGACTCAGGACGCTCGCGTAGAATGCAAAAGTTCCACTATATATTGATTTTTAAAACAGGTATTCAAAAATTCAAGACCGTAGCTATAATAGTTTTTCGTGATAGACGTGTATAAGGTTAATAATTAACTTTTAAAGGCTATAGCTCTGTGCAATTGATTCTGGTGAAGGACACTTTTTCAGGCCCAGAGAGTTCGGTAGAATGTCATACTCCCACCATATATTGATTTTTGAACCAATGCGTTATATACGATTTGTCTGATATTTCGAATAAGTATTCACAAGTTCAAGTCCGTAATTACAATAGTTTTTGAGATCGCCGTGTTTATTCAACCAGACGGCATTCGTATAAAGATTAATAATCAACTTTTAATTGTTATAACCCGATCAAAAATAGTCCGATTTTGGAAAAGGATACTTTTCAGGCTCAGAGAGCTTGGTAGCTTTTTAAACCAATGGGATGAAGACTTGTAGAAAGGTAACTTATCAACTTTAAATTGTTAAAACTTGTTTAATTATAGTCCGATTTTGGAGAAGGATACTGTTTCAGGCTCAGGGAGCTCGGTAGAATGCAATATTTCCAACATGTATTGATTTTTGAACCAATGAGTTGTAAACTCTTTGCTTGATATTTCAGAATAAGTATTCAAAAATTCAAGTCCGTAGATATGTGGGATTTGGTTTATTAGAATTAACCAATCCTGTTTATTTTATAAGTTTGATTATATAATGTTAAAATATTGATAATTTGTTGAGTTAAATCGTCTGTGAGCGTCGTTTCGTTAATTCGTTGCAACGTTGCAAGCGTCGTTTTGCAGCGTTTCTTTTTCACGTCCGTCGTTGTTCAACTCTTCTATTCAACTCCTCCCGTCTCTATATCAGTTTTGCACAGATCAGCTGATCTGTGGTGGGTAGTCTGGGCGGCGTTGCCAGATCCGTTCCCACAACTCGGCCATCCTTCTATACATTCGTCCCGAATGTGTCCTCCACGTCTGTAGGTATCCACGGTTTCATGTATTCGGCACAGGTCGATGTATACCTGGGCCAGTCGCAAAAAGCGTATTTGACCACATCATAGGTGTCTTGCGGCTTCACCTTGGTGACACAATAAGGTCCTAAGTATTTTGGCTTAAGTTTCAGCCCACCTCCTAGTTGAGTTCGCTTTATGGCGACCAGGTCGCCGACCTTGTATGTCGATGCTGGTCTTCGTCTCAAGTTGTACGTTTTCGTGTTTTCAACCTGTAACGATAAGATTTGTTTTTTTAGTGGATTTCCGAAGCTCGTCTCTGTTGTCCTTGAACATCTGTATAATCTCGATCTCAATCATTTGCTTCACTTCAACATCTGCATTTGTTCGCATTTTAGTTCCGACGAGTAGTTCAAATGGTGTCATCTGGGTACTTCTGCAGTATGTTGAGTTTATGGCTTGTTGCACCTGGTCCACGAACTTGTACCATTTGCTTGGATCTTCGATTGCCAATTTAGCTAAAACCGATATGATGATAGCATTGAGCCGTTCAATTTGTCCGTTTGCCCGTGGTAATCCTGTGGTAACAGCATGATGTATTATATTTTCCGATTCGCAGTATTTATTAAAATCATCAGAAGTGAATGCAGATCCTCGATCGGATATAATTTGCGTAGGATTTCCAAACAGGTAACTTTGCTTCTGCAGCCGTGTTATTACGTCATTTGCTGATGTCGTCTTGGTTGGATAAAGCCAACAGAACTTAGTAAATCCATCGATTACAGCTAAAATGTGCTTATACTGTCGGTGTGTGGATTCCAAAGGTCCTAAGAAGTCGATGTGGTAAATCTGCAAAGGTGCCTCTTTCTTCGGCAGCGGATGCAGCTCGCCTTCTTTTTTTCCCAAGTTTTCTATTTGTTACAATGCACGGAATGCAGCATCTAACTTGCTGTTGAATTTTTTCGTCGATTTTCGGTATGTAGTACTCTTTGCCAATTATTTCTTTTGTTTTCTTAACAGAAAAATGACCTTTTTCGTGAGCTCTTTTTATGATTTCGCGTTGAAAAGGTAATGGAACTACTATTAGTTCGATTTCGTCGATTAGTTTGTGCAGTAAACCAGCCTTCATAAAGTAGTGATTGTGCGTTGTCTTTTCAGCAAGAATATCTATAATGGCTTTGAGTTCTTCGTCCTGAGATTGTAGATACTTTAGCTTGCTATGCAGACTATCCTCGGTTATCGTCATTACGGTATGTCTACTTAAGGCGTCTGCGTGGCGTAGTCGTGAGCCTGATCTATGTTCTACAGTGAAATCAAAGTCTTTCAGCAGTAGAATCCAACGTGCCACTCTGGTACATACATCTCGTTTGTCTACAGTCTTTGTAAACGCGTTGCAGTCGCTCACGAGCTTAAAATGCTTGCCAAGAAAATACACTCTAAACTTCTGTAAAGCTTCTACGACAGCAAGTATCTCCAGCTCGTAACTCGAATATTTTCGTTCAGCATCAGAAGTCTTTTTACTCATATAGTAAACTGGGTGAAGCAGACCATCGTCAGGTGATTTTTGAAGAAGAACTGCGCCAAATCCATCAATAGAAGCATCCGTGTGCAGTTCTGTTTCATGTTACGGATGAAAAATCTTCAGGCTGGGCTTCTCTGTGATTAAAGATTTCAGTGTGTTGATCGCCGTCATTTCGTTTTCGTCGAGCCGAAATTTTGCATCTTGCTTGAGCAAATCTGTAAGGGGCTTAGTAATGCGTGAAAAATTAAGAATAAATTTTCGGAAATAACCGACAAGTCCCAAGAACCGTTGCAGTTGCTTCTGGTTAATAGGAATCGGATACTTGCTTACAGCCTTCGTTTTTGCTTCGGATATACGGATCTTATGGTTTTCAATTATATGTCCCAAAAATTCAATTTTTGTTTTTAGGAAGCAGCATTTCTTCAAATTTAAGACCAGTCCGTAATCTTTGCATTGTTTAAATACTTCCTTCAGGTTGAGTAAAGCTTCGTCTTCATTTTTGCCAGGAACAATAATATCGTCAACGTAAGGAAAAGCGATACCTTTCCGTGTCAGATCTCGGAAAATTGCATTTTATATGTCGTTAAAAAACTCCAGGCGAGTTCGCTAAACCAAACGGAACCTTGCAAAATTGATACTGACCGCTGTGTGTTCCAAATTATGTAAATTTACGACTTTCCTTTTTAACCTCGACGTGGAAAAATTCATTTTTTAAGTCTAGCGTGCTAAACAGCTTTGCTTCTACTAATGGTAAGGGAAAGTAGTCTCGAACAATAACCTTATTGACTCGTCGATAGTCAATGCAAAGCCTTGGAGTACCGTCACGTTTCTTTACCAATACCACAGGGCTGACATGTTCTGATTCAGAGATTTCCACTATGTTATCTTTAAGCCATTGCTCAACTTGATCATCTATGATGCATCGTTCTGAGTATGCAAATCTGCGTGGTCGGCAATAAATTGGTGAGTCGTCTTTCAGTACTATTTGCATTTTTACGTTTGACGTTTTTGAATTAGCCGGTTCGTAGTTTTTTATAAGGCGCGTTACTTCATTTTTTGCAGCGAAACTTGCCCGTGCGTCTATGTCAATTTCAATGTCATCGTTAGTTGCAGTGTTAATGTTCATTATTGGACATACTTTTGCCATAGCATCGTTATTTCTTGGTTTCTCGATTGTTATGCCATCGCGATTAATTTTTATTTCAGCTTCTTTACAAAAATCTTCGCCTAACAAAACTTCAATGTCCATAAACTCGTCAGATACTACCAAAAAATTCACACTAAAGTCGTGGCCATCAATTTTCACATTGCTTTTAAACGAACCTAGAGGTTTTATTTTGTTTTGTTTCCCGAAACCGATAAGAAATACGCTTACTGAGCTTAAAACTGGACTATTAAGCTTTGTAAATGACCGCTTATTCATAATGTTATATTTGCTGCCAGTGTCTATTAGAGCTACATACTGCTCGTTATTTACTTGGATTTTCTTACACATCGACATATGTTCAGTCGCGTATTACATGGCGTCGTTTCTGAGTCACTGATTTTTTTATTCGGGCAGTGTTTTGATATGTGTCCATAATCATTGCAGTTGAAACACTTTCTGCCTTTACTTTTGTTCTCACATTTGTCTGATGTATGTCCTTTGCCACCACAGTTTAAACATTTCACATCTTTGGTTTCTTTATTCTTCTCCAAATCTTTTTTATTTGAGTTATTTTCTGATTTTTTGTCATTGCTTTTCACATTTCCCGAACTTTCACGTAATTTCTCATAACATTTTAATTTGTCTTTAAACTCTTTCAAAATTTTGGCGTTATAAACATTTGATTTGTTAACACTCAAGTCGTTTATTCCGTTTATTACGTACTGCATTAAAGCATCATTTTCGATATTTCCGCGTGAAGCAAGTTCATTCATTTTCAATAAATATTCAAGTACACTTTCGTTTCGATTCAATTTTCTCTCTGACATCATTTTATGTAATTGTGCACTGTTTGTTTGGCTTTCAAATTCACTTATAAGAGAGTCTTTCAACATTTGCCAATTTTTAATGCCACGTTCACTCATTATGTATATTTTTGCAAGTCCTTTTAACGATCGTTTGGCAAAAATAAATTTCTGTAAATCGTCCCATTGCATTATTGAAGCCATTTCCTCGAAATCACTAACCCAGATTTCAACCGGTAAAGAGTCGTCTCCACTAAAAGGTTGTAATGAATCCTCAATATCGCGGAAGCTTATAGAGAATTTCGTCGATTGCATATTCATAGAAACTGGTGTTGAATCAATGTTTCTTGCCATTACTGTAGAATGTGCCAGCGTATTGGTGTGAGACTCGGCTATTGCAGCTGTTCTAAATGCACCACTATTTGAACTGATTGCTCTGCTTGCTACCTCGGTGACGTCACGGTTGCTTATTATTGTATCATTTTGGTCTTCGTCGTCGTTTTCACTTTCCGTTTCTTTGTTGCCATCCACAAGGAAATTTGATTTCGTCAGATTGTGAAATATGTGTTCAGCTAAGTAGTTCTCATTGTGTTGCAAATCCAAAATGTTGCAAATAACGACTAAATTGTTGTTTGACAAATTTGCAGCAATATATTCGAATTTTCTCGTAAATTCACTCCGATTGTCTTCATCAAATCCGTTAAATGCACGTAAACGTTTGCGATTGTCGCGATCACCTTCGTATTGGAAGACAAATTTGTGCAATAAGGCAATATTATGTTTCTTTTCTCGCTTTAAGGCTACACGAATATTCTCGAAATCATCAAGCTTCGACATGTTTAACTTCGCTTTTCTACGTATTTATGTATATATATGTACAGTCGTGTGTACGTTTAGTTTTTCGTTTGCTTGTTTGTTTAAGAACTCTCGCCGCACTTGTCTTATTTACGCGTTTTATTTTCTTGGCGTCGTTGTGCTACACATAAAACTTTATTTTAACACTTTTAATTCTTCGTTTATTTCGTTGAAACGTTCGTCGTACAGTTCTTTTTTTTTTTTATATTTCTGTAGTTTGGGCCTCCAAATATGTGGGATCACTCACGTCGTTTGGCAGTCTGTTCATAGGTTGAGCCCCCAAATATGTGGGATCACTCACGTCGTTTGGCAGTCTGTTCATAGGTTGAGCCCCCAAATATGTGGGATCACTCACGTCGTTTGGCAGTCTGTTCATAGGTTGAGCCCCCAAATATGTGGGATTTGGTTTATTAGAATTAACCAATCCTGTTTATTTTATAGGTTTGATTATATAATGTTAAAATATTGATAATTTGTTGAATTAAATCGTCTGTGAGCGTCGTTTCGTTAATTCGTTGCAACGTTGCAAGCGTCGTTTTGCAGCGTTTCTTTTTCACGTCCGTCGTTGTTCAACTCTTCTATTCAACTCCTCCTGTCTCTATATCAGTTTTGCACAGATCAGCTGATCTGTGGTGGGTAGTCTGGGCGGCGTTGCCAGATCCGTTCCCACAGATATAATAGTTTTCGAGATTACCGTGTATAACAGTTAATAATCAACTTTAAATTGTTATAACGTGGCTAACTATAGTCCGATTTTGAAGAATGATAATGTTTCAGACTCAGGGAGCTCGGTAGAATGCAAAAGTCCCACTATATATTGATTTTTAAACCAGGTATTCAAAAATTCAAGTCCGTAGCTATAATAGTTTTCGAGATCGACGTGTATAAAAATTGATAATCAACTTTTAAATGTTATAACTCGGTTAAATGTAGTCCGATTCTGGTGAAGGACACTTTGTCAGGCCCAGAGAGTTCGGTAGAATGCAATAGTTTCACCATATATTGATTTTTGAACCAATGCGTTATATACGACTTGTCAGATATTTCGGAAGAAGTATTCAAAAATTCAAGATATTCACAAATATAATAGTTTCCGAGATCGCCGTGTTTATTCAACCCGACGGCATTCGTATTAAAGTTAATAATCAACTTTTAATTGTAATAACTCGATTAAATATAGTCCGATTTAGGTATAGGAAACTGTTTCAGACTCAGGACGCTCGGTAGAATGCAAAAGTCCCACTATATATTGATTTTTAAAACAGGTATTCAAAAATTCAAGACCGTAGCTACAATAGTTTTCGTGATAGACGTGTATAAGGGTTAATAATTAACTTTTAAAGGCTATAGCTCTGTTAAATATAGTCCGATTTTGGTGAAGGACACTTTTTCAGGCCCAGAGAGCTCGGTAGAATGTCATACTCCCATCATATATTGATTTTTGAACCAATGCGTTATATACGATTTGTCTGATATTTCAGAATAAGCATTCAAAAATGCAAGTCCGTAATTATAATAGTTTTTGAGATCGCCGTGTTTATTCAACCAGACGGCATTCGTATAAAGATTAATAATCAACTTTTAATTGTTATAACCCGATCAAAAATAGTCCGATTTTGGAAAAGGATACTTTTTCAGGCTCAGAGAGCTTGGTAGCTTTTTAAACCAATGGGATGAAGACTTGTAGAAAGGTAACTTATCAACTTTAAATTGTTAAAACTTGTTTAATTATAGTCCGATTTTGGAGAAGGATACTGTTTCAGGCTCAGGGAGCTCGGTAGAATGCAATATTTCCAACATGTATTGATTTTTGAACCAATGAGTTGTAAACTCTTTGCTTGATATTTCAGAATAAGTATTCAAAAATTCAAGTCCGTAGATATGTGGGATTTGGTTTATTAGAATTAACCAATCCTGTTTATTTTATAAGTTTGATTATATAATGTTAGAATATTGATAATTTGTTGAGTTAAATCGTCTGTGAGCGTCGTTTCGTTAATTCGTTGCAACGTTGCAAGCGTCGTTTTGCAGCGTTTCTTTTTCACGTCCGTCGTTGTTCAACTCTTCTATTCAACTCCTCCTGTCTCTATATCAGTTTTGCACAGATCAGCTGATCTGTGGTGGGTAGTCTGGGCGGCGTTGCCAGATCCGTTCCCACAACTCGGCCATCCTTCTATACATTCGTCCCGAATGTGTCCTCCACGTCTGTAGGTATCCACGGTTTCATGTATTCGGCACAGGTCGATGTATACCTGGGCCCGTCGCAAAAAGCGTCTTTGACCACATCATAGGTGTCTTGCGGCTTCACCTTGGTGACACGATAAGGTCCTAAGTATTTTGGCTTAAGTTTCAGCCCACCTCCTAGTTGAGTTCGCTTGATGGCGACCAGGTCGCCGACCTTGTATGTCGATGCTGGTCTTCGTCTCAAGTTGTACGTTTTCTTGTTTTCAACCTGTAACGATAAGATTTGTTTTTTAGCGGTTTTCCGAAGCTCGTCTCTGTTGTCCTTGAACATCTGTATAATCTCGATCTCAATCATTTGCTTCACTTCAACATCTGCATTTGTTCGCATTTTAGTTCCGACGAGTAGTTCAAATGGTGTCATCTGGGTACTTCTGCAGTATGTTGAGTTTATGGCTTGTTGCACCTGGTCCACGAACTTGTACCATTTGCTTGGATCTTCGATTGTCAATTTAGCTAAAACCGATATGATGATAGCATTGAGCCGTTCAATTTGTCCGTTTGCCCGTGGTAATCCTGTGGTAACAGCATGATGTATTATATTTTCCGATTCGCAGTATTTTTTAAAATCATCAGAAGTGAATGCAGATCCTCGATCGGATATAATTTGCGTAGGATTTCCAAACAGGTAACTTTGCTTCTGCAGCCGTGTTATTACGTCATTTGCTGATGTCGTCTTGGTTGGATAAAGCCAACAGAACTTAGTAAATCCATCGATTACAGCTAAAATGTGCTTATACTGTCGGTGTGTGGATTCCAAAGGTCCTAAGAAGTCGATGTGGTAAATCTGCAAAGGTGCCTCTTCCTTCGGCAGCGGATGCAGCTCGCCTTCTTTTTTCCCAAGTTTTCTATTTGTTACAATGCAAGGAATGCAGCATCTAACTTGCTGTTGAATTTTTTCGTCGATTTTCGGTATGTAGTACTCTTTGCCAATTATTTCTTTTGTTTTCTTAACAGAAAAATGACCTTTTTCGTGAGCTCTTTTTATGATTTCGCGTTGAAAAGGTAATGGAACTACTATTAGTTCGATTTCGTCGATTAGTTTGTGCAGTAAACCAGCCTTCATAAAGTAGTGATTGTGCGTCGTCTTTTCAGCAAGAATATCTATAATGGCTTTGAGTTCTTCGTCCTGAGATTGTAGATACTTCAGCTTGCTATGCAGACTATCCTCGGTTATCGTCATTACGGCATGTCTACTTAAGGCGTCTGCGTGGCGTAGTCGTGAGCCTGATCTATGTTCTACAGTGAAATCAAAGTCTTGCAGCAGTAGAATCCAACGTGCCACTCTGGTACATACATCTCGTTTGTCTACAGTCTTTGTAAACGCGTTGCAGTCGCTCACGAGCTTAAAATGCTTGCCAAGAAGATACACTCTAAACTTCTGTAAAGCTTCTACGACAGCAAGTATCTCCAGCTCGTAACTCGAATATTTTCGTTCAGCATCAGAAGTCTTTTTACTCATATAGTAAACTGGGTGAAGCAGACCATCGTCAGGTGATTTTTGAAGAAGAACTGCGCCAAATCCATCAATAGAAGCATCCGTGTGCAGTTCTGTTTCGTGTTGCGGATGAAAAATCTTCAGGATGGGCTTCTCTGTGATTAAAGATTTCAGTGTGTTGATCGCCGTCATTTCGTTTTCGTCGAGCCGAAATTTTGCATCTTGCTTGAGCAAATCTGTAAGGGGCTTAGCAATGCGTGAAAAATTAAGAATAAATTTTCGGAAATAACCGACAAGTCCCAAGAACCGTTGCAGTTGCTTCTGGTTAATAGGAATCGGATACTTGCTTACAGCCTTCGTTTTTGCTTCGGATATACGGATCTTATGGTTTTCAATTATATGTCCCAAAAATTCAATTTTTGTTTTTAGGAAGCAGCATTTCTTCAAATTTAAGACCAGTCCGTAATCTTTGCATTGTTTAAATACTTCCTTCAGGTTGAGTAAAGCTTCGTCTTCATTTTTGCCAGGAACAATAATATCGTCAACGTAAGGAAAAGCGATACCTTTCCGTGTCAGATCTCGGAAAATTGCATTTATATGTCGTTGAAAAACTCCAGGCGAGTTCGCTAAACCAAACGGAACCTTGCAAAATTGATACTGACCGCTGTGTGTTACAAATGATGTAAATTTACGACTTTCCTTTTCAACCTCGACGTGGAAAAATCCATTTTTTAAGTCTAGCGTGCTAAACAGCTTTGCTTCTACTAAGCGATCCAGTTGGTCTTCGATCAATGGTAAGGGAAAGTAGTCTCGAACAATAACCTTATTGACTCGTCGATAGTCAATGCAAAGCCTTGGAGTACCGTCACGTTTCTTTACCAATACCACAGGGCTGACATGTTCTGATTCAGAGATTTCCACTATGTTATCTTTAAGCCATTGCTCAACTTGATCATCTATGATGCATCGTTCTGAGTATGCAAATCTGCGTGGTCGGCAATAAATTGGTGAGTCGTCTTTCAGTACTATTTGCATTTTTACGTTTGACGTTTTTGAATTAGCCGGTTCGTAGTTTTTTATAAGGCGCGTTACTTCATTTTTTGCAGCGTAACTTGCCCGTGCGTCTATGTCAATTTCAATGTCATCGTTAGTTGCAGTGTTAATGTTCATTATTGGACATACTTTTGCCATAGCATCGTTATTTCTTGGTTTCTCGATTGTTATGCCATCGCGATTAATTTTTATTTCAGCTTCTTTACAAAAATCTTCGCCTAACAAAACTTCAATGTCCATAAACTCGTCAGATACTACCAAAAAATTCACACTAAAGTCGTGGCCATCAATTTTCACATTGCTTTTAAACGAACCTAGAGGTTTTATTTTGTTTTGTTTCCCGAAACCGATAAGAAATACGCTTACTGAGCTTAAAACTGGACTATTAAGCTTTGTAAATGACCGCTTATTCATAATGTTATATTTGCTGCCAGTGTCTATTAGAGCTACATACTGCTCGTTATTTACTTGGATTTTCTTACACATCGACATATGTTCAGTCGATACACTGCGCGTATTACATGGCGTCGTTTCTGAGTCACTGATTTTTTTATTCGGGCAGTGTTTTGATATGTGTCCATAATCATTGCAGTTGAAACACTTTCTGCCTTTACTTTTGTTCTCACATTTGTCTGATGTATGTCCTTTGCCACCACAGTTAAAACATTTCACATCTTTGATTTCTTTATTCTTCTCCAAATCTTTTTTATTTGAGTTATTTTCTGATTTTTTGTCATTGCTTTTCACATTTCCCGAACTTTCACGTATTTTCTCATAACATTTTAATTTGTCTTTAAACTCTTTCAAATTTTTGGCGTTATAAAGAATTGATTTGTTAACACTCAAGTCGTTTATTCCGTTTATTACGTACTGCATTAAAGCATCATTTTCGATATTTCCGCGTGAAGCAAGTTCTTTCATTTTCAATAAATATTCAAGTACACTTTCGTTTCGATTCATTTTTCTCTCTGACATCATTTTATGTAATTGTGCACTGTTTGTTTGGCTTTCAAATTCACTTATAAGAGAGTCTTTCAACATTTGCCAATTTTTAATGCCACGTTCACTCATTATGTATATTTTTGCAAGTCCTTTTAACGATCGTTTGGCAAAAATAAATTTCTGTAAATCGTCCCATTGCATTATTGAAGCCATTTCCTCGAAATCACTAACCCAGATTTCAACCGGTAAAGAGTCGTCTCCACTAAAAGGTTGTATTGAATCCTCAATATCGCGGAAGCTTATAGAGAATTTCGTCGATTGCATATTCATAGAAACTGGTGTTGAATCAATGTTTCTTGCCATTACTGTAGAATGTGCCAGCGTATTGGTGTGAGACTCGGCTATTGCAGCTGTTCTAAATGCACCACTATTTGAACTGATTGCTCTGCTTGCTACCTCGGTGACGTCACGGTTGCTTATTATTGTATCATTTTGGTCTTCGTCGTCGTTTTCACTTTCCGTTTCTTTGTTGCCATCCACAAGGAAATTTGATTTCGTCAGATTGTGAAATATGTGTTCAGCTAAGTCGTTCTCATTGTGTTGCAAATCCAAAATGTTGCAAATAACGACTAAATCGTTGTTTGACAAATTTGCAGCAATATATTCGAATTTTCTCGTAAATTCACTCCGATTGTCTTCATCAAATCCGTTAAATGCACGTAAACGTTTGCGATTGTCGCGATCACCTTCGTATTGGAAGACAAATTTGTGCAATAAGGCAATATTATGTTTCTTTTCTCGCTTTAAGGCTACACGAATATTCTCGAAATCATCAAGCTTCGACATGTTTGACTTCGCTTTTCTACGTATTTATGTATATGTATGTACAGTCGTGTGTACGTTTAGTTTTTCGTTTGCTTGTTTGTACCGTTTAAGAACTCTCGCCGCACTTGTCTTATTTACGCGTTTTATTTTCTTGGCGTCGTTGTGCTACACATAAAACTTTATTTTAACACTTTTAATTCTTCGTTTATTTCGTTGAAACGTTCGTCGTACGGTTCTTTTTTTTTTTTTTATTTCTGTAGGTTGGGCCTCCAAATATGTGGGATCACTCACGTCGTTTGGCAGTCTGTTCATAGGTTGAGCCCCCAAATATGTGGGATCACTCACGTCGTTTGGCAGTCTGTTCATAGGTTGAGCCCCCAAATATGTGGGATTTGGTTTATTAGAATTAACCAATCCTGTTTATTTTATAAGTTTGATTATATAATGTTAGAATATTGATAATTTGTTGAGTTAAATCGTCTGTGAGCGTCGTTTCGTTAATTCGTTGCAACGTTGCAAGCGTCGTTTTGCAGCGTTTCTTTTTCACGTCCGTCGTTGTTCAACTCTTCTATTCAACTCCTCCTGTCTCTATATCAGTTTTGCACAGATCAGCTGATCTGTGGTGGGTAGTCTGGGCGGCGTTGCCAGATCCGTTCCCACAGATATAATAGTTTTCGAGATTACCGTGTATAACAGTTAATAATCAACTTTAAATTGTTATAACGTGGCTAACTATAGTCCGATTTTGAAGAATGATAATGTTTCAGACTCAGGGAGCTCGGTAGAATGCAAAAGTCCCACTATATATTGATTTTTAAACCAGGTATTCAAAAATTCAAGTCCGTAGCTATAATAGTTTTCGAGATCGACGTGTATAAAAATTGATAATCAACTTTTAAATGTTATAACTCGGTTAAATGTAGTCCGATTCTGGTGAAGGACACTTTGTCAGGCCCAGAGAGTTCGGTAGAATGCAATAGTTTCACCATATATTGATTTTTGAACCAATGCGTTATATACGACTTGTCAGATATTTCGGAAGAAGTATTCAAAAATTCAAGATATAATAGTTTCCGAGATCACCGTGTTTATTCAACCCGACGGCATTCGTATTAAAGTTAATAATCAACTTTTAATTGTAATAACTCGATTAAATATAGTCCGATTTAGGTATAGGAAACTGTTTCAGACTCAGGACGCTCGGTAGAATGCAAAAGTCCCACTATATATTGATTTTTAAAACAGGTATTCAAAAATTCAAGACCGTAGCTACAATAGTTTTCGTGATAGACGTGTATAAGGGTTAATAATTAACTTTTAAAGGCTATAGCTCTGTTAAATATAGTCCGATTTTGGTGAAGGACACTTTTTCAGGCCCAGAGAGCTCGGTAGAATGTCATACTCCCATCATATATTGATTTTTGAACCAATGCGTTATATACGATTTGTCTGATATTTCAGAATAAGCATTCAAAAATGCAAGTCCGTAATTATAATAGTTTTTGAGATCGCCGTGTTTATTCAACCAGACGGCATTCGTATAAAGATTAATAATCAACTTTTAATTGTTATAACCCGATCAAAAATAGTCCGATTTTGGAAAAGGATACTTTTTCAGGCTCAGAGAGCTTGGTAGCTTTTTAAACCAATGGGATGAAGACTTGTAGAAAGGTAACTTATCAACTTTAAATTGTTAAAACTTGTTTAATTATAGTCCGATTTTGGAGAAGGATACTGTTTCAGGCTCAGGGAGCTCGGTAGAATGCAATATTTCCAACATGTATTGATTTTTGAACCAATGAGTTGTAAACTCTTTGCTTGATATTTCAGAATAAGTATTCAAAAATTCAAGTCCGTAGATATGTGGGATTTGGTTTATTAGAATTAACCAATCCTGTTTATTTTATAAGTTTGATTATATAATGTTAAAATATTGATAATTTGTTGAGTTAAATCGTCTGTGAGCGTCGTTTCGTTAATTCGTTGCAACGTTGCAAGCGTCGTTTTGCAGCGTTTCTTTTTCACGTCCGTCGTTGTTCAACTCTTCTATTCAACTCCTCCTGTCTCTATATCAGTTTTGCACAGATCAGCTGATCTGTGGTGGGTAGTCTGGGCGGCGTTGCCAGATCCGTTGCCACAACTCGGCCATCCTTCTATACATTCGTCCCGAATGTGTCCTCCACGTCTGTAGGTATCCACGGTTTCATGTATTCGGCACAGGTCGATGTATACCTGGGCCCGTCGCAAAAAGCGTCTTTGACCACATCATAGGTGTCTTGCGGCTTCACCTTGGTGACACGATAAGGTCCTAAGTATTTTGGCTTAAGTTTCAGCCCACCTCCTAGTTGAGTTCGCTTGATGGCGACCAGGTCGCCGACCTTGTATGTCGATGCTGGTCTTCGTCTCAAGTTGTACGTTTTCGTGTTTTCAACCTGTAACGATAAGATTTGTTTTTTAGTGGATTTCCGAAGCTCGTCTCTGTTGTCCTTGAACATCTGTATAATCTCGATCTCAATCATTTGCTTCACTTCAACATCTGCATTTGTTCGCATTTTAGTTCCGACGAGTAGTTCAAATGGTGTCATCTGGGTACTTCTGCAGTATGTTGAGTTTATGGCTTGTTGCACCTGGTCCACGAACTTGTACCATTTGCTTGGATCTTCGATTGTCAATTTAGCTAAAACCGATATGATGATAGCATTGAGCCGTTCAATTTGTCCGTTTGCCCGTGGTAATCCTGTGGTAACAGCATGATGTATTATATTTTCCGATTCGCAGTATTTATTAAAATCATCAGAAGTGAATGCAGATCCTCGATCGGATATAATTTGCGTAGGATTTCCAAACAGGTAACTTTGCTTCTGCAGCCGTGTTATTACGTCATTTGCTGATGTCGTCTTGGTTGGATAAAGCCAACAGAACTTAGTAAATCCATCGATTACAGCTAAAATGTGCTTATACTGTCGGTGTGTGGATTCCAAAGGTCCTAAGAAGTCGATGTGGTAAATCTGCAAAGGTGCCTCTTTCTTCGGCAGCGGATGCAGCTCGCCTTCTTTTTTCCCAAGTTTTCTATTTGTTACAATGCAAGGAATGCAGCATCTAACTTGCTGTTGAATTTTTTCGTCGATTTTCGGTATGTAGTACTCTTTGCCAATTATTTCTTTTGTTTTCTTAACAGAAAAATGACCTTTTTCGTGAGCTCTTTTTATGATTTCGCGTTGAAAAGGTAATGGAACTACTATTAGTTCGATTTCGTCGATTAGTTTGTGCAGTAAACCAGCCTTCATAAAGTAGTGATTGTGCGTTGTCTTTTCAGCAAGAATATCTATAATGGCTTTGAGTTCTTCGTCCTGAGATTGTAGATACTTTAGCTTGCTATGCAGACTATCCTCGGTTATCGTCATTACGGTATGTCTACTTAAGGCGTCTGCGTGGCGTAGTCGTGAGCCTGATCTATGTTCTACAGTGAAATCAAAGTCTTTCAGCAGTAGAATCCAACGTGCCACTCTGGTACATACATCTCGTTTGTCTACAGTCTTTGTAAACGCGTTGCAGTCGCTCACGAGCTTAAAATGCTTGCCAAGAAAATACACTCTAAACTTCTGTAAAGCTTCTACGACAGCAAGAATCTCCAGCTCGTAACTCGAATATTTTCGTTCAGCATCAGAAGTCTTTTTACTCATATAGTAAACTGGGTGAAGCAGACCATCGTCAGGTGATTTTTGAAGAAGAACTGCGCCAAATCCATCAATAGAAGCATCCGTGTGCAGTTCTGTTTCATGTTACGGATGAAAAATCTTCAGGATGGGCTTCTCTGTGATTAAAGATTTCAGTGTGTTGATCGCCGTCATTTCGTTTTCGTCGAGCCGAAATTTTGCACCTTGCTTGAGCAAATCTGTATGGGGCTTAGCAATGCGTGAAAAATTAAGAATAAATTTTCGGAAATAACCGACAAGTCCCAAGAACCGTTGCAGTTGCTTCTGGTTAATAGGAATCGGATACTTGCTTACAGCCTTCGTTTTTGCTTCGGATATACGGATCTTATGGTTTTCAATTATATGTCCCAAAAATTCAATTTTTGTTTTTAGGAAGCAGCATTTCTTCAAATTTAAGACCAGTCCGTAATCTTTGCATTGTTTAAATACTTCCTTCAGGTTGAGTAAAGCTTCGTCTTCATTTTTGCCAGGAACAATAATATCGTCAACGTAAGGAAAAGTGATACCTTTCCGTGTCAGATCTCGGAAAATTGCATTTATATGTCGTTAAAAAACTCCAGGCGAGTTCGCTAAACCAAACGGAACCTTGCAAAATTGATACTGACCGCTGTGTGTTAGAAATGATGTAAATTTACGACTTTCCTTTTCAACCTCGACGTGGAAAAATTCATTTTTTAAGTCTAGCGTGCTAAACAGCTTTGCTTCTACTAATGGTAAGGGAAAGTAGTCTCGAACAATAACCTTATTGACTCGTCGATAGTCAATGCAAAGCCTTGGAGTACCGTCACATTTCTTTACCAATACCACAGGGCTGACATGTTCTGATTCAGAGATTTCCACTATGTTATCTTTAAGCCATTGCTCAACTTGATCATCTATGATGCATCGTTCTGAGTATGCAAATCTGCGTGGTCGGCAATAAATTGGTGAGTCGTCTTTCAGTACTATTTGCATTTTTACGTTTGACGTTTTTGAATTAGCTGGTTCGTAGTTTTTTATAAGGCGCGTTACTTCATTTTTTGCAGCGAAACTTGCCCGTGCGTCTATGTCAATTTCAATGTCATCGTTAGTTGCAGTGTTAATGTTCATTATTGGACATACTTTTGCCATAGCATCGTTATTTCTTGGTTTCTCGATTGTTATGCCATCGCGATTAATTTTTATTTCAGCTTCTTTACAAAAATCTTCGCCTAACAAAACTTCAATGTCCATAAACTCGTCAGATACTACCAAAAAATTCACACTAAAGTCGTGGCCATCAATTTTCACATTGCTTTTTAACGAACCTAGAGGTTTTATTTTGTTTTGTTTCCCGAAACCGATAAGAAATACGCTTACTGAGCTTAAAACTGGACTATTAAGCTTTGTAAATGACCGCTTATTCATAATGTTATATTTGCTGCCAGTGTCTATTAGAGCTACATACTGCTCGTTATTTACTTGGATTTTCTTACACATCGACATATGTTCAGTCGATAGACTGCGCGTATTACATGGCGTCGTTTCTGAGTCACTGATTTTTTTATTCGGGCAGTGTTTTGATATGTGTCCATAATCATTGCAGTTGAAACACTTTCTGCCTTTACTTTTGTTCTCACATTTGTCTGATGTATGTCCTTTGCCACCACAGTTAAAACATCAGACTGAGGGAGCTCGGTAGAATGCAATAGTCCCACCACATATTGATTTTTAACCAATGGGTCGTTTACGCTTTGGTTGATATTTCAGAACAAGTATTCAAAAATTTAAGTCCGTAGCTATAATAGTTTTCGAGATCGACTTGTAGAAAGGTGACTAATCAAATTTAAATTGTTAAAGCTCGGTTAAATATAGTCCGATTTTGGAGAAGGATACTGTTTCAGGGTCAGGGAGCTCGGTAGAATGCACTAGTTCCACCATGTATTGATTTGAACCAATGAGTTGTATACGCTTTGCTTGATATTTCAGAATAAGTATTCTAAAATTCAAGCTATAATAGTTTCCGAGATCGCCTTTTTATTTAACCAGACGGCATTCGTATAAAAGTTAATAATCAACTTTTAATTGTTATAACTCGGTTAAATATAGTCCGATGTTGATGAAGGAAACTGTTTCAGACTGCGGGAGCTTGGTAGAATGGAATAGTTCCACCATGTATTGATTTTTGAACCAATGAGTTTTAAACGCTTTGCTTGATATTTCAGAACAGGTATTCAAAATTCAAGTCCGTAGCTATAATAGTTTTCGAGATCGACGTGTATAAAAATTGATAATCAATTTTTCAATGTTATAACTCGGTTAAATGTAGTCCGAATTTGGTGAAGGACACTTTTTTAGGCCAAGAGAGTTCAGTAGAATGTAATAGTTCCACCATAAATTGATTTTTGAAGTTAACTTTTAATTGTTATAACTCGGTTAACTGTTTCAGGCTCAAAGAGCTCGGTAGAATGAAATGGTCCCACAATATATTGATTTTTGAACCAATGGGTTGTATAGGACCTGCTTGACAATAAGTGTTCAAAAATTCAAGTCTGCAACTTGAATAGTTTTCGAGATCGTCGTGTATATACAACCAGACGGCATTCTTATCAAGGCTACTAATTAACTTTAAAGGGTTGTAGGTCGGTTAAATATAGTCACAGTTCGGAGAAGGATACTATTGCAGACTCAGAGAGCTCGGTAGATTGCAATGGTTCCATCATATATTGATTTTTCAACCAATGAGTTGTATGCGATTTGCCGGATATTTCACAATAGTTGTTCAAAAATTTAAGTCCGTGGCTAAAATAGTTTTTGTGATCGCCACGATTATTCAACCAGTCGGCATTCGTATAAAGGCTAATAATCAACTTTTAATGGTTGTAGCTCTGTTAATTATAGTCCGATTTCGGAGAAGGATACTGTTTCAGAATAAGTTTGCAAAAATTCAAGTCCGTAGCTTGAATAGTTTTCGAGATCGTCGTGTTTATGCAACCAGACGGCATTCGTATAAAGGCTAGCCAAAAACTTTTAATGGTTAACTCGGTTAAATATAGTCCGATTTCGGAGAAGGATACTGTTTCAGAATAAGTGTGCAAAAATTCAAGTCCGTAGCTATAATAGTTTTCGAGATCGTCGTGTTTATACAACCAGACGGCATTCGTATAAAGGCTAGCCAACAACTTTTAATGGTTGTAGCTCGGTTATATATGTTCCGAGTTCGGAGAAGGACACTGTTGCAGACTCAGAGAGCTCGGTAGAATGCAATAGTCCCACCATATATTGATTTTTCAACCAATGAGTTGTATGCGATTTGCCTGATATTTCAGAATAAGTGGTCAAAAATTCAAGTCTGTAGCTTGAATAGTTTTAGAGATCGCCGTGTTTATACAACCAAGCGGCATTCGTATCAAGTCTAATAATCAACTTTTAATGGTTATAACTCGGTTAAATATAGTCCGATATTGCAGAAGGATACTGTTTCAGGCTCAGGGAGCTCGGTAGAATGCACTAGTTCTACCATGTATTGATTTTTGTACCAATGAGATGTATACGCTTTGATGTATACGCTTCGCTAGTTTCCGAGATCGCCGTGTTTATTCAACCAGACGGCATTCGTATAAAAGTTAATAATCAACTTTTAATTGTTATAACTCGGTTAATTATAGTCCGATGTTGATGAAGGAAACTGTTTCAGACTCAGAGAGCTCGGTAGAATCCAAGAGTCCCACCACATATTGATTTTCGAACCAATGAATTGAATACGCTTTGCTTGATATTTCAGAACAAGTATTCAAAAATTTAAGTCCGTAGCTATAATAGTTTTCGAGATCGACGTGTATAAAGGTGACTAATCAACTTTTAATTGTTATAACTCGGTTAAATGTAGTCCGATTTTGGTGAAGGACACTTTATCAGGCCGAGAGAGTTCGATAGAATGTAATAGTTCCACCATAAATTGATTTTTGAACCAATGAGTTATATACGATTTGTCTGATATTTCGAAAGAAGTTTTCAAAAATTCAAGTCCGTAGCTATAATAGTTTTCGAGATCGTCGTGTTTAAACAACCAGACGGCATTCGTATAAAGGCTAGCCAACAACTTTTAATGGTTGTAGATCGGTTAAATATAGTCCGATTTCGGAGAAGGATACTTGTTTCAGAATAAAGGGTGCAAAAAATTCAAGACCGTAGCTTGAATAGTTTTCGAGAACGCCGTCTTTATACAACCAGACGGCATTCGTATAAAGACTAATAATCAACTTTTTAATGGTTATAACTCTGTTCAATATAGTACGACTTCGGAGAAGGATACTGTTTCAGACTCAAAGAGCTCGGTAGAATGCAATAGTTCCACCATATATTGATTTTTGAACCAATGAGTTGTATACGATTTGTCTGATGTTTCGAAAGAAGTTTTCCAAAAATTCGAATCCGTAGCTATAATAGTTTTTCGAGATCGTCGTGTTTATACAACCAGACGGCATTCGTATAAAAGCTAGCCAACAACTTTTTAATGGTTGTAGCTCGGTTAAATATAGTCCGATTTCGGAGAAGGATACCGTTCTCAAGAATAAGTGCGCAAGAACTCAAGACCGTAGCAACCAGACGGTATCCGTATATAGGTTAATAATGAACTTTTAATTGTGATACCTATGGTAAGTATAGTCCGATTTTGGAGAATGATACTGTTTCAGACTCAGGGAGCTCGGTAGAATGCAATAGTTTTACAATGTATTGATTTTTAAACCAATGCACACTGGGCTGAATTGCCAAATAAGTTGCATAAAGTCGAAAATTTTGTGGAAGCAAATAATAATTATAATTATGTATATTCAAACTAGAGTCCCTAAATAGGAAAAATCGATGATCGCTTTTACCAAACATGCAACCCTGTCATTCTGATCAAGCTTTAAAGTCAGGTGATTAGTCAGCTGATGCCTGCGACAAAATTGGCGGGAAATTTTTATTCACTTTGAGCGCTTGGCAAATTTACACAAAAGAAAAATAAGATGCTGTAAAAAATGGATTTTGGAGGCCAAGGTATGTAGAATGGATAAAACAAAACAATTTGGTGTTCAAATTTATTATATTTTATATATGTGTACTGTTTTGTATTGTCCAAAAAGATAGAAAACTAAACATATGTGTTCGTCTTCTGTGGAGTAAAAACTAACCTTCTGCGTGTTTCTGCGATATGTTATGTATGTGAAAACAAAGTAGAGAGTGTGTATAAAAAGTTAGTAATAATCTTGTTTGCGTCTTTTTGCAGCTTTGGCGGTATTTTGAACTTGTAGATCACATTGAGTTCTGTCATTCAACGCTGCTGGACGTATGGATCGACAGAGGCCGCAACTCTGCCGTTCTTGCAAACTGGATATTTGGCCAGTTGACGGAATGTTCGCTAACCAATGAAAGCATTAGTGAAATTAAAAAGAAAGTTAAAAGCTTTGAAATATACATTACTTCGAATTTACAAAAGTGCAGCAGAAATATGCGCACATTCCGAATAAAACATTCACAGTGGCTATCAATGAGCTTTAAAATTGGATTGGACAATAAAGAAGATACGGACAGTCTTCAATTGGGTAGACCAAAGCTAAATTATGATGAAGCTGGGCCCCGTCTTAAAAGAAAACTAGCTGCCAATGTTGCAATGAACAATAAGAACGACAGCAAACTTTTGATTCATGCTGCTACAATGGCAGCCAGAAAATCAAATGAAAGTGACACTGCATTTGTGCTAAAAAATTTTAGCAATTCTGAATGTGATGCTACTGAAGATAAAAGAAAATTCGGTATTGCAGAACCAATACCTTTAACAATAAATGAAGCTTTGGAATTCTTGCTGGAAAACTCGATAAGCAAACGATTATACAATAAAATTCGTCAAATAAGCAAACAGCATAATTGTGACATATATCCAAGCTACCGAAATGTCCTGGAAGCTAAATTGCAATTGAGACCTACGGGTATAACAGTTACAGAAACTATGGCATTCGCGGGTAAATAATATGATGGATGTATTCCAAAGATCTATGGACACTTCAGATCCCCTCATCTCAAGTATATCCATTAAGAAAAGGGCAGCTCGACATAAAAAAACCCCTTCCGCGAGATGTCATTGAACTTTTAGAAACACCACATTATAATTTTCCAATAAATGTTCAGTCTTTAAGTAATGATTACAGTTTTCATGATGACTCCGACTCAGAAATAGATGATATAAATCCATATGCGTTTGAATTAGATGTGGAAAACAATTAAAATATGAATTTTTCTAAAATTGTTAGTAACTACGGCCTGTCTTTAAGTAAGAATTTAATCATAATAAATATTATATTACTATCACTAAAACATAAAAAATATTAAAATTTTTGTACTTTATATATAGTACTCACACTTTCCTTTGTGATCACGTATACTGGGGTATATTGGGTAGACGTGGTCAAATGAACTTCAAATTTTGTTTCAATATTTAGAAGGCTATTATTATCAAATATACCAAGTTTTAGCTCGATATCTGCGTTATTCGACATTATGCCACTTATTTGGCAATTCAGCCCAGTGTGCATTTGTAGCATTCTTTCATAATTCATTGGCTTATATCCTAACTGAGAGTAGAAAGAATGTTTCTATCCATTTAAATTTATAAAAATTTAAGCGCGTTTTTTTGTTCTCTTGAGCGACAACGCGCAGAGAGAGGGGAGATGATAATTTAATGGTCTTTAAATTTCAAAAATGAAGAACGGAATTATAAGAATGCAATCTTGTTTATAGTTAGCATACTTTTAGGGGCGATCGTGTGAGGCTGTTAGTCCGTTATATCATGGGTTTTTCTTAGGGGCTTTCATTTATATGTGATAAATAAGAATGAGCATATTTGGTAAAACGAGGAAATTGTTGGAACGAATAATTCGCGGCCTGGATATAGCCATTGGCTATTGGCCTTGGCCGTGGCCTTGGCCGTAACTTACATAAAAATGTACGTAAAAAAAGTGAGTTGTGCCTGACGATAAATTGATCAACAGAGGAGCATTTCACTCAAATGGCACGGTTTACTCACATTGGTCTGTTAAAATAGGTGCGCAGGAATGCAATGGAATTGTGCCGGCATGTTACGTTAAAGTAATCGATAACAAATGGAAATTGTGGCGGTATGTAATGTTATATTATGTTAACACTGTCGTTTGAGACGAGTAGGTCTGAAGCGCATATCGATAGTATCGAAAGTAATGGCGTCTTGTGTAATAAAAAGCGTTATTATCTTTGAAAAAATGGAATATGAGGCCAAAACTGCTGGAATTATGTACTTGCCAGCCACTATGTGACATTTTGTATGTTTTTCTTGTTAAAATTGAAATTTCAGCATAGAATGATCTAACAGCGATTTAGATTTGAAGAGAAGGATCGCATAATATAATTTTGAGTCGATGGATCCCAAGTCAATTGCTTTAGCGTGCGGGCCATTTCGTGGACCATTTTATCGAGCCGTTCTAATCATGGACTGTCTTCTTTGTTTTGTTGTTATTGTTCACGTTGCTGCGTCGGAAGCCATGAAAAGAATTGCTGCTGCTGCTGCTGCTGCAATTGCAGCTTTTTTTGTGCCATTTCGTGGACCATATTTTCGAGCCGTTCT
>JBAMCK010000722.1:0-16405 GCA_037075185.1 Drosophila pseudotalamancana | reverse complement strand
ATTTAAAAGTCTGTGTTTAATTGAAGATAGTAGTTCACTGATTTTATTATACTCATTGATAAGAATGGTTATATGATGAATTAGAGTTTCGACTTTTATTGGTATGTCTTTATTGACACACTTATAAAGAATTAATTTGTCGTTCTAATTCTCTCCACACCATTTATTCCATACTTTTATTTAATTTATATTTGTTTTTAGACTTTGTGTAAATCATTTGCCCTACTCATATAATTTTTCTTAATGCATCTATTATGCAATTTATATAATTTTATTAAGGTATTTGCGAGAAGCAAAACAACAATTATAACAAATAAAATTGTTATGAATTTCAAATCAAGTGAAGATGGCTCGACATTGTTGGTAACATTTGATACTATTAAGATCCTTCCTTCATATGTAAGATGGTTCTTATCTCCTATTTCTATTTTAAAATCTAATATTTTCTTATCACTTATTTCTTTTTGTTTAATTTTATGCTTTTCTAAAAGAATTCGCGCTCTTTTATACGCGCTTTCTAGCATAAACTTGACTTCTTTAGCGTAATCATCTACGTTATATAATGGATCTATTCTAATGGTCTTATTAAAGTCTATGAACTGTCTTGGTAATTTTCCAAATACTAGTTCGTATGGACAATAGTTGGGTGTTGTGTTATATTCATTGAATGTCCTATGACTTCTTTAAATGGTACCTAATGTCTGGTGGTGGTGTTGTCTTTTATAATGGAATTTTTGTAATCTGTTCCCATGTCCGTAATTCACGTCCGTACTTCAGAATAAAGTTTTCAAATATAGCTTTGGCAACAGTTATTGCACTTTTATTTTGAATTGGAATAGTTACTAAATACTTAGTTAAATCTAACTATATATTCATTGCCATTCTCTGAGCGTGATAATGGACCTATAGTATCTACTATCACTCTATCAAAAGCTATAATTGCAGTTTCAGTTAAAGTCATTGGAGTCTTTATATGAGTTCTTGTTTTACATTTTAGGTATTTTGGACATTTACGTACGTACTCTTTGACATGACGAGTCATGTTTTTCCAATAGTAATATTGTTTTTTTAGGTAGCGTTCTTGTAATGCCTTCATGACCTCCTTGAATTGGATCGTCATGAAATTCAGACAGTATCGCTTCTTGATCTTTTTCATTTTCTATTAGGGTCCCGGGCTTGAGTAGCGCTACTCTTAAAATTGTCAATATTTTGTTGCCCATATTTGTGAAAGATTCAATTGAAATTAATTCAAAGATCTTTTCGCTTGGTGTTACTTTGAGTTGGCTGATCTAAAGAATACCGGCTTACATTTCAAGCATTTGAAAGAACTGTCAAGTTTTCCATTGGTGTACATATCGGTAACATCAATTTTTGATATTATTTTTCTTCCATGTTTCAAAAACATATGTTTCAAAAAACATATTTTTTTTCTGTCTATACTGTTGCCTGGTAGTGACTTTCAGGACTTTATTATGCAAATTAAGTGGGATCTCTTGTATCTTCCGTTGCTGGTCCAACGAATGTTTCTTGATCCCGTCAATGAGTAATTGAGAGGATCCGTTTGCCGTTGCTGGTCTAACAAATGCGTCTCTTATTTAAGAAGCTTATGACGGGGAACTTGATTTCGTTCCCTTTAAGGACTATAGGTCTTGTGGCTCAATAGTATTCAACAATAATTTCAGTAATTGAGACTTACGGCTAAGGTGGGAGCGTAGATTTGATGACGTCTTGTCACTTCTTTATTCCTAATAGAACTAAAACTAAAGACAAAGGTAAAGTATAACTATACCCTAAACTCGCGTGCCAGCATTACGCCACTCGCTACAGTCGGCATGCCGACTCGGCGAATTCCCCGCTATACAATGCTTCGGTATCTAAACCGTTGCGTAATGCTGTTTCTTGCTGGTTACTGAACTATGGCTTGGTGCGTCGGCACGGTTTACATACTTATACCTGTTAACAGCGCGTTAGCATCGTTTATATACTTATACCTGTTAACACCGCGTTAGCATAGTTTACTTACTTATATCTGTTAACAGCGCGTTAGCATATTGTTACTTGTTAACGTGCACATCAATTAACTCGGATATTGTAAAAAGACGTCTTCCACGAAATTGTCTGGGGTTTAGATCTACGATCTGTTCCTACTGGAAAATGTTTTATTTCCCTATGTATATCTGCTAGCTCCTGTCCTGTAGTACTCTTTTTGCTTTCACATTTAGTGAATGCTCTTGATGCATATGCAACTGGAAGTTGAAGTCCATTATAGTTTTGACTTAAAAAGCCTCCTGTAGTAAATTTGGTTGAACAAGTATATCTTTTAGATATTGGAATGCTTTTTCGCATTCCTCTGTCCATTCAAACGGAACAGTATTTTTACATAATCTTGCTATGTGCCGGTAATATTCGGCGAAGTTTTGTACAAAACGTCTGTAATAATTGCAAAATGCAACGAATCTTCTGGATACTTCTTGATGACGTCATATTAGTTTTCACCTGGTAAGATTCCATTATTTGTGCATCTGTGACCAAAGAACGTCACTTCGTGCATGAAAAATTAACATTTTTCTGGTTGTAATTTCAGATTGTGCTTTCTAGAAAATTTGAAAACATCTTTTAAATTTTTAATCATATGTTGTTCAGAACAACCAATAACGATTAAATCATCCATGTAAAGGAAAGCTTGTGTAGGCTTTAGTTCTAGGTGAGAACGCGACAGTCATCATTCTCTGAAATGAATTAGGAGCTATTTTTAAACCAAATGATAATCGCGTGAAGAGATATGTACCATTGCTTGTTGAAAAAGATTTTATATTTCTTGACTTTTCCTCAAGTTCGATTTGATGGAAACCTGACATTAAATCAAAACATGAAAAATATTTAGCTCAACCCAATTGATCAAGAATATCGTCAATTCTGGGGAGTGCAAATTTATCGGACAGAAGTTTATTGTTTATTTGACGACATTCAATCATTAATCGCTATTTAAATAAATTCTAACCTGCTGCTGGATTTCTTCTATTTGACTATGCGGACATCGATCATTTTTTAGATATACCGGTTCATCATCCTTAAATATTAAGTTTTGTTTATAAAATTGATTTGTTCTGATTGGTTCGGTTTCGCGTCCAAACATATCACTATACTGGGAGTATATTTCTTCAAGTTTTTTCTTAAATAATGGTGGGTAATTTTTCTTTAATTTATCCATTACAGACTTTTATCTGTCGTCTTTGAGGTTTTGAACTGTTTCATAATTTGAAAGTGATTCAAATTTTAAATTGTTGAAACCTACCACTTGGCGTGTATCTGTTGTATTTAGAAATCGGACAAATGCATTTTGGGTTGTTGCAGTTGTGTGTGCAACATAGAGGAACGTACCCGGTTCAATTTCCTGATTGAGAATTAAAATGTTTTCTTCTGCTAAAGACATCTCTATTTTGCGTACCACTTGGGATCTTCCTGGTGGAAATGTTGAATTATTACCAGAACTAAATGTTATTGGAACATAAATAGGGTTATATTGGTTATTACCTCTACCTCGATTATGGCCATTTTGACGCTGTTGGAAGTACAGAACAGTACTTGACTGTTCTGTTGCTTCGATACTGCTCTTTACAAATTTCGAAATGGCATCATTCATATTATTGAATGTGCTGCCTGCATGATAAGGTCTCTTGTTGTTTTCCGCGTTTTTTCTGTCTATACTGTTGCCTGGTAGTGACTTTCACGACTTTATTATGCAATTAGTGGGATCTCTTGTATCTTCCGTTGCTGGTCCAACGAATGTTTCTTGATCCTGTTGATGAGTAATTCAGAGGATCCGTTTGACGTTGCTGGTCTAATGAATGCGTCTCTTATTTAAGAAGTTTTCGTCGGGGAACTTGATTCCGTTACCTTTAATGACTGTTGGCCTTGTGGCTCAATAGTATTCAACAGTAATTTCAGTAATTGAGACTTGGGCTAAGGTCGGAGCGTAGATTTGATGACGTATTGTCACTTCTTTATTCCAAATCGAACTAAAACTAAAGACAAAGGTAAAGTATAACTATAACCTAAACTCGCGTGACGGCAACTCGCCACTCGCTACAGTCGGCATGCCGACTCGGCGAAATCCCCGCTACACAATGCTTCGGTATCTAAACCGTTGCGTTCTGCTGTTTCTTGCTGGTTACTGAACTATGGTTTGGTGCGTCGGCACGGTTAATATACTTATACCTGTTAACAGCTCGTTAGCATAGTTTACATACTTATACCTGTTAACAGCGCGTTAGCATATTGTTACTTGTTAACGTGCACATCTATTAAATCGGATATTGTAATAAGACGTTTGCCACGAAATTGTCATTTCTTCTCAGATACTTTACTGTGAAATCATCATCTTCTAATTCGAGTCGCATGCGTGTTAAGTTTGAGCTTTGGTTTACCATAGAGAATATGTTAAAGGCCTGTGATCTGTTCCTACTGGGAAACGTGTTATTGCCCTATGTATAGCTGCTAGCTCCTGTCCTGTAGTACTCTTTTTGCTTTTACATTTAGTGAATGCTCTTGATGCATATGCAACTGGAAGTTGGAATCCATTATGGTTTTGACTTAAAAAAGCTACTGTAATAATTTTGGTTGAACAAGTTTATCTTTAAGATATTGGAATACTTTTTGACGATATTCAATCACTAATCGCTATTTATGTTATATGGTTATACAGGCGGTTCACATATTTTGCTGAAATTATTTTTCTAACCTGCTGCTGGATTTCTTTTATTTGGCTATGCGGACATGGATAATTTTTCACATATACCGGTGCATCATCCTTAAGTCTTAATTTGCAATTGTGTGTGCAACATAGAGTAAGGTACCCGGTTTAATTTCCTGATGGAGAATTAAAATGTTTTTCTCTGCTAAAGACATCTCTATTTTGCGTAACACTTGGGATCTTGCTGGTGGAAATGTTGAATTATTACCAGAACTAAATGTTATTGGAACATAAATAGGGTTATATTGGTTATCACCTCAACCTCGATTATGGGCATTTTGACGCTGTTGGAATTACTTGACAGTACTTGACTGTTCTGTTGCTTCGATACAGTTCTTTACAAATTTCGAAATGGCATCATTCATATTATTGAATGTGCTGCCTTTATGATAAGTTTTAACTTATCTAGGGAGCAGCTCTGAACTATAGCTTTGACAGCAAGTGTTGTGGTGTACTTATTAGCTAAGTCATGTGACAAGCCATTATTGATATAAGCTCCTTCTAGAGGCTTAGTCAATTTTTCTACCTCGTGGATATATTGATTAGCTGTTTTGCTCTTTTGTTGCAAATTTAGGAGTTTTGCAGAAATAACTTCTACTGACTCTCCTTTTACAGAGTTTTTCAATTGCGCAATAATGGCAACAATTGTCTGCTCATTGCTAATTAGGTTTCGAGCATGACCTTTTAATTTTGTCTTTATTAGGTTTATGGCAGCACGTTCATGGTTTGCAAACTTTCGGTTTTACCATCAACTAAAGCAAGCTTGTGTGTGTTTGTTTCCTCCTCCTCGAGGATATCAATGTCACTTCAAACTATGTCCTTAGTTTCAACTATTGGTTTTGACTCCAAATCTTTGAATTGATTTGGGTTAAATTCAATTGGAAAATATGGATTTTGTGGTATTTTCAGAACGATATTACGTTTGATACTTATACCTTCTAATCTTGCTTTTAATGAACTTAATATTTTTATGCACTGGGCATTATGTTCATTTGTAAGTCTGTGTTTAATTGAAGATACTAGTTCACTGATATTATTATACTCAGTGATAAAAATGGTTATATGATGAATTAGAGTTTCGACTTTTATTGGTTATGTCTTTATTGACAAACTTATAAAGAATTAATTTGTCGTTATAATTCTCTCCATACCATAGTTTTTAATCCATACCATTTATTCCATACTTTTATTTAATTTATATTTGTTTTTAGACTTTGTGTAAATCATTTGCCCTACTCCTATAATTTTTCTTAATGCATCTATTATGCAATTTATATAATTTTATTAGGGTATTTGCGAGAAGCAAAACAACAATTATAACATGTAAAATTGTTATGAATTTCAAATCAAGTGAAGATGACTCGACATTGTTGGTAACATTTGATACTATTAAGATTCATTCCTTCATATGTAAGAAGGTTCTTATTTATGACCTGTTTCATTTTTTAAGGAAACTATCCCCAATTTCTATTTTAAAATCTAATACTTTCGTATCGTTTATTTCTTTTTGTTTAATTTTATGCTTTTCTAAAAGAATTCGCGCTCTTTTTTACGCGTTTTCTAGTCTAAACTTGACTTCTTTAGCGTAATCATCTACGTTATATAATGGATCTATTCTAATGATCTTATTAAAGTCTATGAACTGTCTTGGTAATTTTCCAAATACTAGTTCGTATGGACAATAGTTGTGTGTTACCGAGGGTGTTATGTTGAAAAAATATGTGAAATATTGTATCCAAACATCCCAGTCTGTTTTGTCTGTAGATATGTACGAACGAACATATTCATTGAATGTCCTATGACTTCTTTCTGGTGGTGGTGTTGTCTTTTATAATGGAATTTTTGTATTCTGTTCCCATGTCCGTAATGCACGTCCGTACTTCAGAATAAAGTTTTCAAATATAGCTTTGGCAACAGTTGTTGCACTTTTATTTTGAATTGGAATAGTTACTAAATACTTAGTTAAATCGCATATTAGCGTAACTACATATTCATTGCCATTCTTTGAACGTGGTAATGGACCTATAGTATCTACTATCACTCTATCAAAAGCTATAATTGCAGTTTCAGTTAAAGTCATTGGGGTCTTTATATGAGTTGTTGTTTTACATTTTAGGCATTTTGGACATTTACGTACGTACTCTTTGACATGACGAGTCATGTTTTTCCAATAGTAATATCGTTTTTTTTAGGTAGCGTTCTTGTAATGCCATTATGACCTCCTTGAATTGGATCGTCATGAAACTCAGACAGTTTCGCTTCTTGATCTTTTTCATTTTCTATTAGGGTCCCGGGCTTGAGTAGCGCTACTCTTAAAATTGTCAATATTTTGTTGCCCATATTTGTGAAAGATTCAATTGAAATTAATTCAAAGATCTTTTCGCTTGGTGTTACTCTGAGTTGGCTGATCTAAAGAATACCGGCTTGCATTTAAAGCATTTGGAAGAACTCTCAAGTTTTCCATTGGTGTACAGATCGGTAACATTCATTTTTGCTATTATTTTTTTTCCATATTTCAAAAAACATATCTGATTTCGTATTAGGAAGGCTACTTCTTTTCGTACTTTGTCATTACAATTGACTTCATATACGTTGGGTTTAGAAGCGTTGTCAAGAGTTTGTATTGGCAAATCTTCTTGTTGTTTTCCTGCGCAGGATTTTTTCTGTCTATACTGTTGCCTGGTAGTGACTTTCACGACTTTATTATGCAAATTAAGTGGGATCTCTTGTATCTTCCGTTGCTGGTCCAACGAATGTTTCTTGATGAGTAATTGAGAGGATCCGTTTGCCGTTGCTGGTCTAACGAATGCGTCTCTTATTTAAGAAGTTTATGACGGGGAACTTGATTTCGTTCCCTTTAAGGACTATTGGTCTTGTGGCTCAATAGTATTCAACAGAAATTTCAGTAATTGAGACTTACGGCTAAGGTGGGAGCGTAGATTTGATGACGTATTGTCACTTCTTTATTCCAAATCGAACTAAAACTAAAGACAAAGGTAAAGTATAACTATACCCTAAACTCGCGTGCCAGCATCACGACAGTCGGCATGCCGACTCCGCGAATTCCCCGCTACACAATGCTTCGGTATCTAAACCGTTGCGTTCTGCTGTTTCTTGCTGGTTACTGAACTATGGTTTGGTGCGTCGGCACGGTTAATATACTTATACCTGTTAACAGCGCGTTAGCATAGTTTACATACTTATACCTGTTAACAGCGCGTTAGCATATTGTTACTTGTTTACGTGCACATCTATTAACTCGGATATTGTAATAAGACGTCTGCCACGAAATTGTCATTTCCTCTCAGATACTTTACTGTGAAATCATCATCTTCTAATTCGAGTCGCATGCGTGTTAATTTTGAGCTTTGGTTTACCATAGAGAATATGTTAAAGGCCTGTGATCTGTTCCTACTGGAAAACGTGTTATTGCCCCATGTATAGCTGCTAGCTCCTGTCCTGTAGTACTCTTTTTGCTTTTACATTTAGTGAATGCTCTTGATGCATATGCAACTGGAAGTTGGAGTCCATTATGGTTTTGACTTAAAAAAGCTACTGTAATAAATTTGGTTGATATTGTCTTTAAGATATTGGAATGCTTTTTGACGATATTCAATCACTAATCGCTATTTATGTTATATGGTTATACAGGCGGTTCAACAATATTTTGCTGAAATTTTTTTTCTAACCTGCTGCTGGATTTCTTTTATTTGGCTATGCGGACATCGATAATTTTTCACGTATACCGGTGCATCATCCTTAAGTCTTAATTTTTGTTTATAAAAATGATTTGTTGTGATTGGTTCGGATTCGCGCCGAACACATCACGATACTGGGAGTATATTTCTTCAAGTTTTTTCTTAAATAATGGTGGGTAATTTTTCTTTAATTTATCCATTACAGACTTTTATCTGTCGTCTTTGAGGTTTTGAACTGTTTCATAATTTGAAAGTGATTCAAATTTTAAATTGTTGAAACCTACCATTTGGCGTGTATCTGTTGTATTTAGAAATCGGACAAATGCATTTTGGGTTGTTGCAATTGTGTGTGCAACGTAGAGGAACGTACCCGGATTAATTTCTTGATTGGAAATTAAAATGTTTTCTTCTGCTAAAGACATCTCTATTTTGCGTACCACTTGGGATCTTCCTGGTGGAAATGTTGAATTATTATCAGAACTAAATGTTATTGGAACTTAAATGGTTATATTGGTTATTACCTCTACCTCGATTATGGCCATTTGACGCTGTTGGAAGTGCTTCGGTACAGCTCTTTACAAATTTCGAAATGGCATCATTTATATTATTGAATGTGCTGCCTGCATGATAAGTTTTAACTTATCTAGGGAGCAGTTCTGAACTATAGCTTTGACAGCAAGTTGTGCTGTACTTATTAGCTAAGTCAAGTGACAAGCCACTATTGTTATAAGCTCCTTCTAGAGACTTAGGTCAATGTTGATCTATCCCTTGGGTATATTGACTTTTTTTGCTCTTTTGTTGCAAATTTAGGAGTTTTGCAGAAATAACTTCTACTGGTTCTCCTTTTAAAGAGTTTTTCAGCATGACCTTTTAATTTTGTCTTTATTAGGTTTATCGCAGCAAGTTCATAGTTTGCAAACTTTCGGTTTTACCATCAAAATCTGGGACTAAAGCAAGCTTCAAAAATTCGAATATAGTGTGTGACAATGGACTTGCTTCCTCCCCCTCGAGGATATCAATGTCACTTCATACTATGTCTTTAGTTTCAACTATTGGTTTTTACTCGGAATCTTGTAATTGATTTGGGTTAAATTCAATTGGAAATAAGTATTTTGTTGTATTTTCAGAACGATGTTACGTCTGGTACTTATACTTTCTAATCTTACTTCTAATGAACTTAAAATTTTTATATACTGGGCATTATGTTTATTTGTAAGTCTGTGTTTAATTGAAGATAGTAGTTCACTGATTTTATTATACTCATTGATAAGAATGGTTATATGATGAATTAGAGTTTCGACTTTTATTGGTATGTCTTTATTGACACACTTATAAAGAATTAATTTGTCGTTCTAATTCTCTCCATACCATTGTATTTATTCCATACCATTTATTCCATACTTTTATTTAATTTATATTTGTTTTTAGACTTTGTGTAAATCATTTGCCCTACTCATATAATTTTTCTTAATGCATCTATTATGCAATTTATATAATTCTATAAAGGTATTTACGAGGAACAAACCAACAATTATAAGAAGTAAAATTGTTATGAATTTCAAATCAAGTGTAGATGGCTCGACATTGCTGGTAACATTTGATTCTATTAAGATCCTTCCTTCATATGTAAGAAGGTTCTTATTTATGACCTTGTTTCATTTTTTAAGTAAAATATCTCCTATTTCTATTTTAAAATCTAATACTTTCTTATCATTTATTTCCTTTTGTTTCATTTTATGCCTTTCTAAAAGAATTCGCACATATTCATTGAATGTCCTATGACTTATTTCAATGGTACCTAATGTCTGGTGGTGTTGTCTATTTTTAAATATTTGCACAAGTCAGTTATAATGGAATTTTTGTATTCTGTACCCATGTCCGTAATGCACGTCCGTACTTCAGAATAAAGTTTTCAAATATAGCTTTGGCAACAGTAGTTGCACTTTTTTTTTGAATTGGAATAGTTACTAAATACTTAGTTAAATCTACCTACATATTCATTGCCATTCTCTGAGCGTGATAATGGACCTATAGTATCTACTCTCACTCTATCAAAAGCTTTAATTGCAGTTTCAGTTAAAGTCATTGGGGTCTTTATATGAGTTGTTGTTTTAGATTTTAGGAATTTTTGACATTTACGTACGTACTCTTTGACATGGCGAGTCATGTTTTTCCAATAGTAATATTGTTTTGGCTGATCTAAAGAATACCGGCTTGCATTTAAAGCATTTGGAAGAACTGTCATGTTTTCCATTGGTGTACAGATCGGTAACATCAATTTTTGATATTATTTTTCATCCATGTTTCAAAAAACATATCTGATTTCGTATTAGGAAGGCCCCTACTTTTCGTACTTCGTCATTACAAATCATTTCATATACGTTGGATTTAGAAGCGTTGTCAAGAGTTTGTCAAATCTTCTTGTTGTTTTTTCTGCGCAGGATTTTTTCTGTCTATACTGTTGCCTGGTAGTGACTTTCAGGACTTTATTTTTGCAAATTAAATGGGATCTCTTGTATCTTCCGTTGCTGGTCCAACGAATGTTTCTTGATCCCGTTGATGAGTAATTCAGAGGATCCGTTTGCCGTTGCTGGTCTAACGAATGCGTCTCTTATTTAAGAAGCTTACATCGGGGATTTCGTTCCCTTTAAGGACTATTGGTCTTGTGGCTCAATAGGATTCAACAGTAATTTCAGTAATTGAGACTTACGGCTAAGGTGGGAGCGTAGATTTGATGACGTATTGTCACTTCTTTATTCCAAATCGAACCAAAACTAAAGACAAAGGTAAAGTATACCTATACCCTAAACTCGCGTGCCAGCATCACGCCACTCGCTACAGTCGGCATGCCGATTCGGCGAATTCCCCGCTACACAATACTTCGGTATCTGAACCGTTGCGTTATGTTGTTACTTGCAGGCCACTGCACTACGGTTTGGAGCGTCAGCATAGTTATTGCTAAGTGTTAACATACATAATGCTTCGGTATATGACCCGTTGCGTTACGCTGTTACTTGCAGGTAACTAAGCTATGGTTTGGTGTGTCAGCACGGTTTACATACTTATACCAGTTAACCGAACGTTAGCATAGTGTTATTTGTTAACATGCATATCTATTAAATCGGATATTGTAATAAGACGTCTGCCACGAAATTGTCTTTTCCTCTCATATACTCTATTGTGAAATGATCTTCTTCTAATTCGAGTCGCATGCATGTTAATTTTGAGCTGGGGTTTACCATAGAGAACAAGTATGTTAAAGGTCTGTGATCTGCTCGTACTGTAAAATGTTTGCCATATATATATGGTCGAAAATGTGTTATTGCCCTATTTATAGCTGCTAGCTCTTGTCCTGAAGTACACTTTTTGCTTTCATATTTAGTGAATGCTCTTGATGCATATGCAACTGGAAGTTGGAGTCCATTATATTTTTGACTTAAAAAGCCTCCTGTAGTAAATTTGGTTGACCAAGTTTATTTTTTAGATATTGGAATGCATTTTCGCATTCCTCTGTCCATTCAAACGGAACAGTATTTTTACATAATCTTGCTATGTGCCGGTAATATTCGGCGAAGTTTTGTACAAAACGTCTGTAATAATTGCAAAATGCAACGAATCTTCTGGATACTTCTTGATGACGTCATATTAGTTTTCACCTGGTAAGATTCCATTATTTGTGCATCTGTGACCAAAGAACGTCACTTCGTGCATGAAAAATTAACATTTTTCTGGTTGTAATTTCAGATTGTGCTTTCTAGAAAATTTTTGTTGTTCAGAACAACCAATAACGATTAAATCATCCATGTAAAGGAAAGCTTGTGTAGGCTTTAGTTAGAGGTGAGAACGCGACAGTCATCATTCTCTGAAATGAATTAGGAGCTATTTTTAAACCAAATGATAATCGCGTGAAGCGATATGTACCATTGCATGTTGAAAAAGATTTTATATTTCTTGACTTTTCCTCAAGTTCAATTTGATGGAAACCTGACATTAAATCAAGGCATGACAAATATTTAGGTCGACCCAAATGATCAAGAATATCGTCAATTCTGGGGAGTGCAAATTTATCGGACAGAAGTTTTTTGTCCGCTATTTATGTTATATGGTGATACAGGCGGTTTAACAATATTTTGGTCAAATAATTTTCTAACCTGCTGCTGGATTTCTTCTATTTGGCTATGCGGACATCGATAATTTTTCATCTACACCGATTCATCATCCTTAAGTGTTAAATTTTGTTTATAAAATTGATTTGTTCTGATTGGTTCGGATTCTCGCCGAACACATCACGATACTGGGAGTATATTTCTTCAAGTTTTTTCTTAAATAATGGTGGGTAATTTTTCTTTAATTTATCCATTACAGACTTTTATCTGTCGTCTTTGAGGTTTTGAACTGCTTCATAATTTGAAAGTGATTCCAATTTTAAATTGTTGAAACCTACCATTTGGCGTGTATCTGTTGTATTTAGAAATCGGACAAATGCATTTTGGGTTGTTGCAATTGTGTGTGCAACATAGAGGAACGTACCCGGTTCAATTTCCTGATTGGGAATTAAAATGTTTTCTTCTGCTAAAGACATCTCTATTTTGCGTACCACTTGGGATCTTGCTGGTGGAAATGTTGAATTATTACCAGAACTAAATGTTATTGGAACATAAATAGGGTTATATTGGTTATTACCTCTACCTCGATTATGGCCATTTGACGCTGTTGGAGAGTGCTTCGGTACAGCTCTTTTACAAATTTCGAAATGGCATCATTCATATTATTGAATGTGCTGCCTGCATGATAAGTTTTAACTTATCTAGGGAGCAGTTCTGAACTAAAGCTTTGACAGCAAGTGTTGTGGGGTACTTATTAGCTAAGTCAGGTGACAAGCCATTATTGATATAAGCTCCTTCTAGAGGCTTAGTCAATTTTTCTACCTCGTGGGTTTATTGATTAGCTGTTTTGCTCTTTTGTTGCAAATTTAGGAGTTTTGCAGAAATAGCTTCTACGGATTCTCCTTTTACAGAGTTTTTCAATTGCGCAATAATGGCAACAATTGTCTGCTCATTGCTAATTAGGTTTCGAGCATGACCTTTTAATTTTGTCTTTATTAGGTTTATGGCAGCACGTTCATGGTTTGCAAGCTTTCGGTTTTACCATCAAAATCTGGGACTAAAGCAAGCTTCAAAAATTCGAATATAGTGTTTGACAATGCACTTGCTTCCTCCCCTCGAGGATTCCATACTTCATACTGTGTTTAGATTCAACTATCGGTTTTGACTCGAAATCTTGGAATTGATTTGGGTTAAATTCAATTGGAAAATATGGATTTTGTGGTATTTTGAGAACGATATTACGTCCGATGTTAATTACTTATACTCTTTAATCTTGCTTCTAATGAACTTAATATTTTTATTTACTGGGCATTATGTTCATTTGTAAGTCTGTGTTTAATTAAAAATACTACTTCACTGATATTATTATACTCAGTGATAAAAATGGTTATATGATGAATTAGAGTTTCGACTTTTATTGTTATGTCTTTATTGACAAACTTATAAAAAATTAATTTGTCGTTCTAATTCTCTCCATACCATAGTTTTTAATCCATTCCATTTATTCCATACTTTTATTTAATTTATATTTGTTTTTAGACTTTGTGTTAATCATTTGCCCTACTCCTATAATTTTTCTTAATGCATCTATTATGCAATTTATATAATTTTATTAGGGTATTTGCGAGAAGCAAAACAACAATTATAACATGTAAAATTGTTATGAATTTCAAATCAAGTGAAGATGACTCGACATTGTTGGTAACATTTGATACTATTAAGATTCATCCTTCATATGTAAGAAGGTTCTTATTTATGACCTGTTTCATTTTTTAAGTATACATACATTCGTATCGTTTATTTCTTTTTGTTTAATTTTATGCTTTTCTAAAAGAATTTGCGCTCTTTTTTACGCGTTTTCTAGTCTAAACTTGACTTCTTTAGCGTAATCATCTACGTTATATAATGGATCTATTCTAATGATCTTATTAAAGTCTATGAACTGTCTTGGTAATTTTCCAAATACTAGTTCGTATGGACAATAGTAGTGTGTTACCGAGGGTGTTATGTTGAAAAAATATGTGAAGTATTGTATCCAAACATCCCAGTCTGTTTTGTCTGTAGATATGTACGAACGAACATATTCATTGAATATGTCCTATGACTTCTTTCAATGGTACCTAATGTCTGGTGGTGGTGTTGTCTTTTATAATGGAATTTTTGTATTCTGTTCAAATGTCCGTAATGCACGTCCGTACTTCAGAATAAAGTTTTCAAATATAGCTTTGGCAACAGTTGTTGCACTTTTATTTTGAATTGGAATAGTTACTAAATACTTAGTTAAATCGCATATTAGCGTAACTACATATTCCTTGCCATTCTTTGAACGTGGTAATGGACCTATAGTATCTACTATCACTCTATCAAAAGCTATAATTGCAGTTTCAGTTAAAGTCATTGGGGTCTTTATATGAGTTGTTGTTTTACATTTTAGGCATTTTGGACATTTACGTACGTACTCTTTGACATGACGAGTCATATTTTTCCAATAGTAATATCGTTTTTTTTAATGCCATTATGACCTCCTTGAATTGGATCGTCATGAAATTCAGACAGTTTCGCTTCTTGATCTTTTTCATTTTCTATTAGGGTCCCGGGCTTGAGTAGCGCTACTCTTAAAATTGTCAATATTTTGTTGCCCATATTTGTGAAAGATTCAATTGAAATTAATTCAAAGATCTTTTCGCTTGGTGTTACTCTGAGTTGGCTGATCTAAAGAATACCAGCTTGCATTTAAAGCATTTGGAAGAACTGTCAAGTTTTCCATTGGTGTACAGATCGGTAACATTCATTTTTGCTATTATTTTTTTTCCATATTTCAAAAAACATATCTGATTTCGTATTAGGAAGGCTACTTCTTTTCGTACTTTGTCATTACAATTGACTTCATATACGTTGGGTTTAGAAGCGTTGTCATGAGTTTGTATTGGCAAATCTTCTTGTTGTTTTCCTGCGCAGGATTTTTTCCTGTCTATACTGTTGCCTGGTAGTGACTTTCACGACTTTATTATGCAAATTAAGTGGGATCTCTTGTATCTTCCGTTGCTGGTCCAACGAATGTTTCTTGATCCTGTTGATGAGTAATTCAGAGGATCCGTTTGACGTTGCTGGTCTAATGAATGCGTCTCTTATTTAAGAAGTTTTCATCGGGGAACTTGATTCCGTTACCTTTAATGACTGTTGGCCTTGTGGCTCAATAGTATTCAACAGTAATTTCAGTAATTGAGACTTAGGGCTAAGATCGGAGCGTAGATTTGATGACGTATTGTCACTTCTTTATTCCAAATCGAACTAAAACTAAAGACAAAGGTAAAGTATAACTATAACCTAAACTCGCGTGACGGCAACACGCCACTCGCTACAGTCGGCATGCCGACTCGGCGAATTCCCCGCTACACAATGCTTCGGTATCTAAACCGTTGCGTTCTGCTGTTTCTTGCTGGTTACTGAACTATGGTTTGGTGCGTCGGCACGGTTAATATACTTATACCTGTTAACAGCTCGTTAGCATAGTTTACATACTTATACCTGTTAACAGCGCGTTAGCATATTGTTACTTGTTAACGTGCACATCTATTAAATCGGATATTGTAATAAGACGTTTGCCACGAAATTGTCATTTCTTCTCAGATACTTTACTGTGAAATCATCATCTTCTAATTCGAGTCGCATGCGTGTTGATTTTGAGCTTTGGTTTACCATAGAGAATATGTTATAGGTCTGTGATCTGTTCCTACTGGAAAACGTGTTAGTTGCCCTATGTATAGCTGCTAGCTCCTGTCCTGTAGTACTCTTTTTGCTTTTACATTTAGTGAATGCTCTTGATGCATATGCAACTGGAAGTTGAA